>JBBPBR010000006.1:4738174-4757887 GCA_037974775.1 Cicer pinnatifidum | reverse complement strand
TAAACATTTTAATTAATTAATAATATTTATATTATTTTTAATACAATATTTTTAATATATATTTATCATATTCATAATATATTAATATTTAATAATAATAATTTGATAAAAACAATATTATCTCTTTCTATAATAAGTATCTTTTATAATATGTGCAAAATAATTATTCAATAATTTTGAAACGGAAGATGTACTATTTTGATTTTAAATATAAAAAAATAATAATTGATGTATCTATTTTAAAATTTTAAATTAAAATTATTTTTATTTTCTTTTACTATACTTTTATTTATAGAATATTTATTAAGATTTCATAAATAATTTTATTTTTTAAGAACTAAAATGTATAATAATTTTAAATACAAAATCTCAATTTTTAATAATATTTTAAACCGAGTATTGAATCATAAGTGTGTGTATATAAAGTTTTGGGGTTGTTCAATCATTTTCTAGTTTTGTTCAAATTTAGAATCAAAATTTTTTGCTTGTTGTTTTGTATTGATTGTGCTATTTTCACGTTCTGCCCGTTGGTTATAGTTGGACTATGTGGCATCAGAGGAGCGGAATTTTGTATCTTTTATTTCATCGATGCATGTAACGTAAACGTGCACATTTATTCATTCATTCAAGGAGTACTAAAAAAAAACACAAAATTCCTCTCACACTACATACGTCAATTTATACACATTGTTTTATTTTACATTTGAAGAATTTATCATTCATCCCCCACTCATATCTCAACTTTAAAGTATATGAAAATAGATTTTTATTTTTTTAAAAATACAAGTAAATTATTTTTATTCATCTTAAAAAATTTAGTTGAATTTTTAAGTTTTGAAATGTGAACTTTTAGGGTTTCTAAAAATTTTCAGAAATTTGATTGATTGTAAAACTTTGAAATGCAATATTTTTAAAATTTTAAAATAATTTTGATATTTAGTTGAATGTCAAACTTCGAAAATTCAATTTTATTTTAAAGTTTTAAAATATTTCAAAATGTAAATTTTCAACAATTTAAAAAATTATATTGAATGTGAAACTTCAAAATTCAATTTTTTTAAAATATTTCAAAATGTAAGTTTCAACAATTTTAAATAAAATTAAAAAATTATGTTGAATGTAAAACTTTTAAAATGTAATTTTTATTTAATTTCAAAAATACTAGATTGTTAATTTCAAAAAAAAAAATTAACTTTAGTAAGTGGTAAGAGATAAAAAATGGTAAAATGATTTTTTTTCATGTCCTTTGGTTGAGAGATAAAGATGAAGGAGTGGATGGTAGATATTTTTTTACATTTTTGGGTAATTTTTGCTAAATATTGTGCACAGACTTGCAATTGGACCCAGTAATAATAGCAATCATGGTCGAGTTGGGAGGAACTTTTCCCACCTCCCAAATTTCTTTAAACTATACATGTTTTAGAACTCTACTTTTTGGTGATATAATTTGTTTGAAAAATTGCATAAAACTTATGTTTCTTTTTATATGTACATCTGAATTCCTGTTGGAGGTGAAAAAAATTATTCCCTTTTAATATTTAATTATTTTTTCTTTTTATTAATTAATTGTAGGTTGAAAAGAAATTATGAATAAAATTGAAGTATTACAGATGTGTCAATAACAACATAATTATGTGATGCACACTTACATTAGCTTTCAAGTGAAGTTTTTTTTTAGAAAAAGTTGAGAGAGAGGAATCTTTTTTATAATAACAGTTATATTAATGATAATTTTGAAAGTGTCTTAGATGGGATTTGAATTATGTTTCCAGTAGTTGTAATGATTTTTTGCTTGAACTTCATAATTAAGATTCAAATCCAATGGAAAGACTTTTGTGTTGTTTTCTTTTTTTCTTTCATTTTCACAAGTCTTCTTCTAAATCTCAAGACTTCAAAAACTAAAGTGTTTTGCCAACCTTTCTACAACTTTAATATACCTCTTTTTTTTTTAGAGTTGACTAGTTCAATTGATTTTAACTAAAGGTTGAAGGAGTTTAATGATAAAAGTTCATACCCTAATAAAGGTCTTTTTTTTTGTGTGTGTGATATTGTAAACGTTGTATATGACATTTATTTATACTAAAAAGCGAGGGTCTGGACCTCTATGGGCTTAGCCTGCGTTATGGGGCCTGACTTAACTCTATTTTGGGCCTATCCCATAAACAAACTAATTTGAGAATTGTACCAGACACCCCCCAATTTGATCTGTCATCCCCCAGCCATGAGTAAAAGACTATTTTGTCCTCAATTACATCTTTCATTCGAAAGTTTGAAATATCCGATTCTGGTATCACTCGAAAAATTGAAAGTTTCGAAATACAAAAGTAAGGAACTTTCGAAAATTTCAAACCTTCGAAATGCAAAAATCCAGAAAATTCGAAAGTTTGGATTAATCTGAAAGTTTCGAAACCCATAACCCAGAAAAGTTCGAAACTTTACCATCTTTTTCAAATTTTCGAAACCCATAAAACCTTCGAAAGTTTCATGTGAACCTCGAAAGTTTCCATCATTTTGAAAGTTTCGAAGTTAAGCTCGAACATGTTGAAACTTTCGAAACCCATAAAACTTTCGAAGGAGATGGAAATTTTCGAAATGAAACATTTGAAAGGTTCGAATCTGGACTTGGATGGAAGAAAACTTTCGAAATGGGAATAAATTAATAGTAATAAATAATAATAAATATATAGTAATAAATCGTAATAATTAATACTAATAAATAGTAATAAATTTCCTACTTAATTTAAAAAATAGTAATAAATTTAATTAATAATAATATTATAAATTTATTTTTTAAAATAAATTTTTAATTATAAATTAAAATTTTCGAAAGTTTCGATTTTTTTGAAATTTTCGAAATTCAATTACTTCGAAAATTTGAAAATTTCGAAATGTATTTTGTAAATTTGAAATTTTCGAGTATCACGTTTCGGAAGTTTCAAATTTATCAAAACTTTCGAAAATTTTGATGTTTTTTGGAAAATTATAGATCTAGGTTTTTTGAAAAAGGACAAAATGATCTTTATGAAAAAATATGGGAGTGGAAGGTAAAAGTGAGGGGGTGCACGGTACAATTCCCAACTAATTTTGGTTTGTAACATGGCCCATCATTGCTACTTACTGTCTCCACTTTTTCTTTTTTATCAACTTTAAAAAATATAAATATAAATAAATCAAATTTAATGCATTTGACTTATAGTCTAAATGGATCAAATAAATTAATTTTATGTAGTCTATTTTGTTTTTGTTTCTAAACTTTAATTTCTATAGGAATGAGACTCTAATAATCTATAATTTGTTTGACTCAAGAATAACTAAAATTTGACCAAGAATAGTTTTGTCCTTAAAACTCATTAATCACCTCAATCATATTTTTATTTATATTGAATGTGGGAGTATAATTTTTTTATATATAATTAAAAGCTAGCACATAAAAAATAAAATAAAAAACTAGGTACTATCCAGCCTAAGTACAAGATGGTGAATTTAATAAAAGGAGGCATGCGTGTAGCACCATTTCTTGATCTGACAATCACTCCATCTAATTCTTCAACAACTGCCTCACATCACATAGAACAAAACATATCAAAACTTTTTGATTGGATATTTGGTAATGTAGTAGTAATAACATAAGGAAACGTAGGGAACAAGAAATTGTACGTCACGCATATCAATACATAAACAGCACAATTTCAGTGAAAAGTTATACCTACGTGCAAATTTGACTATATTTTCATAAAGAATTCACGTGTTCTTCTTGTGGATTTTTCTTGTGACGTCTGAAATATATATGAAAGATAAATGTCAACAATAGCATATTCTGCCATAATATATATGGGACACTTTACATCATTTAAATAAAATAATAACTAATGTTGTTCAATCCAAACACTAGTAAAGACAAATAACATTTTAAAGAAGAGATTAAATATACATATTTGAGAAATATCATACCTCATTCATATTTACTACCTCAACAAAGTATAATTTAAAACTATTTAGTTGATTATAGAATTTTATTTTATAAATTATAAATTAAATAGAATGATTGGAGTTCGTTCACGCGGATCTTGAAAAGAAGATGATAATTGAACAATCAGACATGACACTACTAATACATAGAAAGATAATTTTAAATGATTTTATAATTTGATTTATAAAGAAATCATTTTTTTTTAATTCAAAGTATTGTTAAATTGACACCTATTTATGTTCAAAATATGGATTTGTTTTAAACAATAATTTTTTATAATGTTTTCTATAATATAATTTTGTTGAAACAATAGTTAGCTTATTTTGAACAACAAAATCATGTTAAAAAAATGTTTATATGTTCATTTTGTATCATAATAATTTATTTTATTGCTATAATTCCAATGTTCAAAATATGATATTTTTTGTCAAATAGTGATTGTTCAGTTATTTCCACTCCGCTTCATCAACATTGTTGCAAGCAACAAATTGTGCCTTCTTTATTTTAAAATTCCATTCGCATTGTTTGGATTTTCATAGATCTGTAATATTTAGACTTTTATATGTAAAAGATTCTCATTCCTTCGTATTTGGAATTTTTATTATTAATTTAAAAATCTTTTGAAAAACACTTCAACAGAAAAATCGTACCTAAATCTTCATTTATACACTCAGATTTTCCCAAGGTTATTAGGTTGACAAGCTAATGTCATGGAAACAATTTTTCTCAATGCTAATGAACAAGATCTCTATTTTTGCATATTTATTTAGTCAAACAAATTTGGAAGAAAAATGACCTTACACAAAACTCAAGTTGTGTTCAAAGGAGTTTTCCAAAGTTAAGGTAATTTTTCTTCCATGTTTATTTGCCGAACCTTCCTTTTTACAAACAAAACCAAATATAACACATGCCTCACTTTATTTTTTTTTTTTTTTTATGAAAGAGGATAGAATTATTAATTAGAAATACACGGAAAACTTAATCCCTTACAGTGAGTTTGTAACAAGATATCAAAACGGTGAAATTTCATCCATAAACAATAAGTGTAGAGTGGCACATCAGTCTTCCTTAGCATGAAAATATGCATTATGGTTGGCTTCACGAAAAATTTGGCAAACATTGGTACTTTAATTAGGAAGATGGAGATGAGATTAAATCTCTCTAATGAGAGATTGGAGACTCAAAGGGTTAAGAGAGACTCGTCTGACCACATTAATTAGGGGCTTTGAGTCACATTCAAAGCACACTTTCTTAAGATTCATATTCCAAGCGACAATATTTTCACGATCAATGTTTCCATAAAAACCTTGTGAGGAGGTTCTCTTTGTTATCGCGAATAATACTAGAAAGAATTTCGTGTAGCATGTTGAAATGCTTCGTCCACCTTGACTTGGATAGCATCGAGAGAAGGGGGTTTCCATTTGACATCTTCAAGTTTTCTCCTATGCTCCCAAAAACCAAGAGACTTTAAAGTATCTTTAAACACTAGATGGATATGACTTTGCACTTTGCCCCAAAAATCAACATATAGTTCAGAATAATTAGAGAAAACTAACCTATTTGATCTTTCTAAAGTAGCCAAATAATGATTTTGAATAAAATGGACCAAGACCAAGGAACAAAACCAATGTTATTCTTTGTTATATTCCATTCGAACCAATCATAAGTGCCAAGATTGAAGAAACAACTTCAATGATCTAGAGTAATGATATTATTCCAGAACTTAGCAACATCCTCACAGCCCTATAGATGTCATGTTTTGATTTTTACGCTCCACATTAATAAGAATTTTGCCGTGTGCAACTTTTCAAATAAAAGATCGAATATTATTTATGAACCTTTCCAATCCCAAGATTTAAGAAACAAATGATCATTATCATCATTTGTATCTTGCCTATGACGCTTCAATAACTCATACACAATTTGTATCTTGCCTATGACGCTTCAATAACTCATACACAATCTTCATAGAGAATTAGTGATCTGACAAAAGGGTCTAATTAGAAAAGTCAACATGTTCTTTTTGATTAGGAAGGCATAACTTGAGTGACATATATCTCTAACACATAACTGAAAGCATCAACATTACTTTCTCCAACATTCTTAGATAATAATACTTTGGATCTATGTAGCTTGATTCTTAAGCTAGATTTCATACAAAAATTATGTAGCTTATCATGAATTAAACAAGCTTGATCTAGAGAGGTCGTCCAGTAACACAATATCATCTGCAAAACAAACATAAGAATTTTTTGGACCACGCCCTCACCCAATGCTAAAAGGTTTCCAAATGTTAGTATTTATTAAATCAGTAATTCAATGTCCCAACCTTTCCAATGTCAGCATAAAAATGCATGGTGATATGAGATCCTTTTGTCTAAGCAAATGAATGATGTTGGCCGCCATTCAAATTTATAGGCATAGAGGATGAAGAGATACAATTTTCAATGAAATTTCTAAGGGGGAATATCGAGGATACAAAGGGTATTTGAAATAAAATTCCACTCTAGTCTATCATAAGCCTTTTCCAGATGGAGCTTGTTGATCATGTACCCCACTTTACCTTTCATGTTGTTCATAGAGTGGATGTATTCTTGAAGAACCAAAATATTATCCATTGTAGATCTTCCAAAGATAAAACTATTTTGAGTATGGTCTACCACATGAAGAAGAATGGTTCTTATTTTTTGAAAAATCACTTTAGTAATAACTTTATAAACCACATTGCACATAGAAATCATCCTAAATTGAGATATTATGGACGGTTCATCACACTTAGAGATAAGAGTGAGGATTGTGAATTGACATTCGTCAACTAGCTTCCGTTGACTTTAAAAGAAATGATGGATCCAACAAATATATATATATATATATATATATATATATATATATATATATATTTTTATTTAAAATGATTGTTTATTATGCTATTTTACAAACAAGTTTTGTAATTCATTGTAAAACTAGTTTACTTATCCAAGACCGGTTACTAATCCAAGACATAAACATGTCTCTATTTTTGTGATAAAAAAACAAGATCTATTTTTAGGTTACATTGGAAAAATAATTAACGAAACACAAAAGTTAATTTTTAACATAACTTGTGCAGCTAATTTAAACTACTCACAACATTTAACAAATATTTGCGTGCAACTAATAATTTCACAGATGCCAAATTATCTTTTTCCTAGATACCAAAGTATCTTTTTCATTTAATTGAATTATAAATTAAAACAATCTGTATTCAACAACTATATTTAGAATTAAATAACTAATAAAAAAAAACTTTTGCAATCACTAACCATTTCCTCATTTTACATTTTGCTCAAGGACTTTATTGACATATTAGAGGAAAAGTATCGTCCAAATTACTTGATTAGTATGTTCTTTATCAATGGAAAGTATTGTCCAAATTAATTGTATGTCTTCTTTCAATTGATGATGGTTTATGTTTGAGATCTATATAATCAATTAACAAAGTTGCATCCTTGAAGTTATATTGGGACCATGTTAATTAAGAGTTACAATGGGATAAATTCCTTATAGCAAAAGGCTTTTTAAGAATAATTGTCCTATTATTTATCTTTAAAGATATTTTCAAGCTTAAACATTCAAACAAAATTAAAGGTGTGAGATTAGATGCGGCCTTTTTTTACACTAAAAAATATTTTAACAATAGTTAAATAGTCGTAGTCTAAAAATGTGATATCTTCAATGTGTGTCAAAATATGTTATTTTTGTGTAAAAATTTAAACAGTTGAGTATTTAAGTATATTTTTTTCATTCAAATGAAATATTTTAAAAAATCCTGTATAAAACACTTTCCTATTAGTTAAAAGAAAGTGTTTTTTTTTTCGTGAGGCAATAAATTTATTAGAAAATGAGAACATGGTACCCTAAAATGATGTAATTACTAAAGTAGTGCTAAGCATGACATAAATAAAAAAAGTTAGTGGTTCACTTTGTAGCTCATTGTGAATCGCATTTACATCCTCCAAGGTAGGCCAACTTAGCAACACAAGTCCAAAAGAGCATCATCATGCTATTTTCATATTCAATTCCATCTCTCATCCCTACATCTGGCGTGCACGTAAAGAGAACTATAGAAAAAGGTCCTTTGGTTTTTCTTGTTTTATTAAAAAAATTATGAAGGTAAATTTCTACGAAATAGAAACGAATATGCAAAAATTATATTATATAATTTATATCAAAGGATCTGAAAATTTATACGACTTGAACAATAATTTTAGCATTTTTTTACGAGGTAAGATTTTTGTCCATTGGTTTTGTTTATTTTTTCTTTTTAATAAATTTGGAACATAAAAAAAAAAAAAAGCCAATATACTCTTGTTAGGCTTAATTATTAAATTTCACGAAAATGAGAAAATTGTATGAGTTGTTTGATCATTTTGTGTGGTTGATTGATCTCTTGGTTCATTTAGATATATTTAGACTTTGTTTGCGAGTGTAGAGGAGAAAAATGAAAGAAGAAATAAATGAATGAAATGAAGAGTTTTGGAGGAGAGAACTTTAAAGAGTTTGTTTTTATTCATAATATATAATCCTCGTAATTTAAGGAACTCAAAAGTTGTATTAGAAGAAGATTTTAGAGAAGTTAGACTAATTCTTCAAATCATTTTTATATTGTTACAATGCTCTATAAATTACAAATGGTAACTCCTATTATACATTTGTTAAGATTATATCTTTTGGTTACTAGGTTAGGAGATTAGTTAGATGATTAAATATTGTTTGTTAATTGGTTAGACATAATAAGTTTAAAATGTGTTCAATAAATAGAGCTATTTTATTCATTCTATTAATAGTTTTTTAATCATTAATATAAAATATTCAAAGAATTTGATCTCCTGGTTGATGTAGTATTTTTAGCAAAAGTATTGAATTATCGTATTTATAGGACTTGAGCGATATTATCGCCGTTCAACAATTAATACAACTAACTGAAAGATTTTAAAGTCAATTACTTGTAATCAAAAGTAAAAAAAGCAATAAAAGTATTGAAAACAACACGGAGATAGAATTGCAAGGATTGGGTTTCGTTAACTACTCGCTAATGTATTTTAATGATGTGTTACCTATATTTCAGTTTCCACAAATATCACCACCGTTGCTATTCACATTATTAATTATTTAATAACGATGAGTTATCAACCATCTTGTTTAAACACCGATTTCTCAAGTGGTTATCCAAGACACTTGTATTAGCAACCAACAGTTGTAACCATTAAACCTAAATCAATTCATTGAGTTTAGATTCAATATATGTTTATCTTAAATTAAGATCTAAAAGTATTTTCCAATAACCATTCAAATCAAATATCATATCACGATTAATCACGTCATAATAAGTATTAAAATCAAAGATAAACATTAATTTTCATGAATAATTACAATATATATAACTTAGATCAAAAGATATGCAAAAGAGTATGGTTAATTACATATAATTCCAATAAAGAAAGAATTTAGCAATTTTTTGTCATGGTAGCTTTACGTAAATGAGATGAAATAACATCAATGGTTTATTCCTCTAACCTTTGGTGCTTTGTTGTTCTCTGTTTTCTACAAATCTCCCTCCAAATCCAAAAAATTCCTTCAAAATGACAGTGTGGAGTTTAATTTATATTGACAGGATAAGTGTAATTTCGCTGAGCAAAATTATAATTCGTTTAGCGAATCGTTCTTTCTTCACCATTAAGTATTTGCTAGTTGTATACAAGTGTTCTAAATTGTCATGATTCACTAAGTGAAATTGATACTCGCTAAGCAAAATTGATGTTGCAAAACTCCATAACTTTTTGTCTTGATTCACTAAGCCAGAGTTATGCTCGCTTAACGAATTTCCTCGACCCTGTTTTCTTAATTTTTTAGCTCAATTGGTCGTACTTTCTTTTATTCTTGAGTGTTCATTCTCTTTATATCTAACAAAATCAAGAAAAGACATAAATATTACCATTTTCATATCTCAAAATCTATTCACCAAATATCTACCATGATTGGACAAAATCCAAATATTTTCTATTAAATGAAGTCCATAAATGCCTATATAATTATATTAAAACCGACTAAAATTGGCACTTATGAGTGGTTTCTAACAACATTCACAAAATTGCAGGATTTTTTGTACATTGCTTTCTAAACCAATATTAACCATTATTTTTATGAAATAAATAGTTATTTGTTGATGTTTGTATTTTAGGAAAAAATTATTTCATAAGAAAAAAATATAATTTTATTGTTTATAAGCATTATACTAACTTTTATACATTTTATTGTAAAAAATATTCAATATTAACAATTATAAATAATAAAAATTCAGAAACATTTAATTTTGTTTCGTTAATATTTTTGGTAAACAATATTTAGTTATTACAATTTTTTAAATGGTTGGAAAGTTTTTTTCAAGAAAAAAAACTCATTAAGTTGTTAATTTCAATACCAAATATACCGTTATATGTTGAATTGTCCAATGTACAGTAGAAACTGAAGGTGTTGAAAAACACAAGAAAATGAGGATTTGAATTGTATTTTGTCCTTTCAAAAAATTATTTGAGTTGCTTAAACAAAAAGATATGTTATTTATCAAATCATTCAACTTATGATTATAAAACAGTTTAGGTAAAATAAAGTTGAATCATGAAGAATTTGGATTACATAAATAAAGTGGATAGTCATCTAGAATAGTCATCAACAATAACAACTCCATACTTTTTACCATTGACATAGCCACCAAATAAATCAATGCGCAAAAGTTCAAGTAGTCTAGAATTGGAAAAAACATTATTTGAAGCAAAAGATGATTTTGTTTGATTCCCTTTCTCACTTGCTACAAATTATCTAATACAACTACCAAAAAACACCGACGTGGAGATCATCGATATCCAGATATGCATATTTTTGGTTCTTAGCGTGATGCAATATCAAAGGAGAACAATGTTCAAAACCATCAAATTTCTTCTAATTTGGAAGTTAATTTACACTAAAAGGTTATGTTGTCGAGTAGGACATATATAAATATTGTTACTAACGATGATTTACATCCTAGGGTAGTTCATGACTTGAAGATATCAAGAGGTTTAGGCTTGTTTAAAGATAGATATGCTAGCGAAGCAACTCATTCTACTCATAGTGAATAACCTTTTATAGAGGAAATTTCTAAGGTAAAGAAAAATAATATGCAAAAAGAAGCTACATTATATATCTTTCATTCAAAGGCCCGAAAACCTGCATAATTTGAGGAACATTTTCTGCCATTTTTTTTCTTTGGTTAGGTATATGCCCCCCAATTTTGTTTATGACTCTCATTTTCTTTTAAATAAATTTTTAAGCGTAAAAAAAAAAAAAAGATTTGCTTCACAAAGAACATCTAATTCATATTTCAGATTTGGTAAACCTTTAACTTAGTTGAGTCTTTTCAATTTTGAGATTAATCTCAAGATGGCAAGTCCCAACATTTTGGACCAAATCAGTTGTTCTTCGTTCACTAACTGTAGACACTTTACTTCTTATTTTTCTAAACCTAATAAATTTATCTTGTAAATATAATTTTTTTGGTAGCCAGTAAATAGTATGGATCCATCTGTTTGACTAATTGCTTTACAAGACTTCTGTCGAAAAAAACATCATAACAAATGTCACTTAATTGACTTATGCTTAACAAGTTATAGGTTAATCATGTTACAAGTGAAATATTTTTAATAGAAAGAAGAAAAATATAATGTATTTATGCCACAACCTATGATCTTACCCTTTTGATTTCCTTCAAATCCTATTTCCTTATGGGTTAAGTTTTAGAACATATATTTTTCTCTCATTATGTGTCGTGAGTATCCACTACTCAGGTACCATGACTGGTGTTTCAGCTTTTTTGCTAAGGATATATGAAAGATATATTGTTTTGTTTTTCATTACTCACATTTGATTGAGTGCTAGTTTGTTAAATCTGAAATGTGTCTTGTCTTTCTATGTTTTCAACATAGAAAAACTTATATTAATATGACCTTTCTTTAAGAAATATTAGCAAGCAGTTTCTGGTGTGATAAATGTAGAAGTTTCCTCCAGTTCTTCAAAACCAATACCTCTTTTGTTGTTTTTGCTAATACCGCAGATCATTGAAGCTTATTTGCTTTTGTCTATGCCATTTGAAAGAAACTCATAAAATAATTTTTCATACATAATAGAAATTTAGCTATTCCTATGAGGTCTTTGAAACATTATTAAGATGAAATAAGCTATTATGACATTATTTAGTTTTGAAAAAAAAGATGTGGCTTTTGTTCCAAAACTCATTTAACATAATTATAAGTTCATTACGAGATATATAAGATAATATCTCAATTTCCACATCTACAGATTCATTGTTAGTGTGAGAGTCAAGTTTGTTTGCTCTTTATCTTCATAATAAGATAGCCATCAAACCCGTTTTCTGTATTTCCTTTGAGAGATTCATTTCTCAAATTTATGACATTTTAATTTGAAATATCATGTCTCTTTCAATTTATAATAAATTAGTTCTTTGCTCTATTTTTAACTTCAATCATAAATGTCAATTTTAATAAATCAGAATCCTTAAATGAATTCTAGAATATAGTGAATTGTTGTCTTATGTTGAGTCGACTTGTATGTAGTTCAAAGTTTTATAGGTTACTTCAAAATGTTATGATAATTCAGGTGGCTTTATGTCCTTAAGCTTTAGAAAGTCTTTTGTTTCAAGTATAGGTGAATTATACATGGGTTGATACTAATATACATTCAAGAGCACAAGCTAGATCATAATAAGATCACAATTAAATTAAAAATTTATTTAAGATATTTGTTATCTTTAAAACGTCAAATTGAGGTTTTGCCTCAACACAAACTTGTCACCCGTTCACACTAGATATCATGTGATATTACAGTGTAATTTTGAACCATGTTAACCACAATCCCTTCTCACTTGTTGTTACATCAGTATCCAATGAGTGATTATTATACAAGAATTAAAAAAAAAGTACAAAAATGAAAAACAACAAATTATATATTTAAACAAACTAAAAACAAATAAGACTAACATATATTTTTCGTTGTTTATCTTTTTTTAATATTATCTTTGGTTCCTATTTCTTTTTATTTGTTTTAGTCATTTATCTTTTACCAAATATTCATTTTAATAATTTTTCTTTCGCAAAATTGTACAAGTTTGTCCATTTATTAAAACTAAAATTATTATTAGGTAAAAGATAAATGACTAAAATGAAAGATAAATGACTAAAACGAATAAGAAAAAAGATAAATAACCAAAACGAGTATTAAAATATATGATAAAGGATGAAAAATATAACTAAGCCAACAAATAATAATTTATGTACAAGAACAAAAGGCATAAAGAAGAAAACAAAATTAGTTTCGGTTTTTAACTTCAATCATTATATACACAAGCATATCAACACTCTAAAATAGTACATTTTATGTCTTATTTTTTTCGCTTGTAAACTATATCTCGTGAAAACTTATTTTCTCATAGTTCATCGACAACAAATGGGTAGAATACTATTGTTAAGAATGAAGAGTGGAGTTAAACACAATGGTCAGATTTTAAGCTTGATATGACTAAAGTTGGATAACCTAGAGGCCTATATTCAATAGATAGATTTAACTGAAGATGGTTTCAAAAGTTGAAAAGCAAACTTTGAGACATGAATGTTTCACAAATTGAATGAAAAAAGTCAACGAAAATCCCTATATAGACCTTTTAGCTCCAAACATTAACTATATTTATAGGCACCGTGAAGGCACCTCCAACATTTGCAATCCCTTGTTCAAATGATTAAATGTCCACATTCATATCTTGTTTTGGTTATATTGAATCTTTTTGTACCAAATCTCTAAATCATATAGAATCAATAGTGATATGGTCAAGCATATAGTGAAATTTTCAGTATTTTCCGCATTGCCTATCTTCAAGCTTTATAATTTTACGATCTTTTGACAATTTCAATTGGTTAATTTTTAACAAAATGTCAAACCTTGTCAACCTTGTCATGTCAAACATATACTCATTTTTATTAACAAGATTAAGTTTCTCTTTTCCTTTAATGAGAATTAAAGCATGCCAGATATAACGAAGACCTCTTTTCAACTCAGCCAAATCTATTAAATGTCCATCAAGAATAGAATCATTGTCAGAGAGGTCATCCATCATATAATTGATCTTCTCCTTCTAAACGAACATATTCTTTTCGCCTTTGATTTGTTCAATATGTCAAACCTTTTAACCCAATTGGGATAAATCAATCAAATGTTGAATGACCAATTTCTTTCTAACATAGAAATTTATGCGTATGATAGCCTTTTTGATCACATCTACTTTTGGGTTTTGTGTTAAACATATGGATCTCATCTATTTGAATCTAGCCATATAGTCATCGACGACCTCATTATACTTTCTCTTGATTCCAAAAAAATTTGTACGAGTAACTTAAGTGTCGCCAATAAAGAATTGATCATGAAAAATCCTTTACAATTGAAAATATAATTGGTCCTTAATATGGAAAACCACGAGATAACATCATTTGTCAGAGAACTAGGAAATAACTTCATTTTAAGTCCCTCGTCATAGACAAATTCTCCTAATTATGTGAAGTATCTAGAAATGTAATCTATGGTAGATTTCTCATTTTCTCTTGAAAACTAAGTAAGGAAATTTTATCACTTGGAATTTTATTTCGTTAAACCTAATCTAGGAAAGGTAATGCAAAATATCTCTGATTTGCATATTCAATATTTAGGCCAAACCTATTAAGGGTTTGTTCCAAAATCTAATTTATATTAATTTTTGTTTGTATAACTAAAATTTATATCAATATATTCATTGTTGGATTCTACACATTTGCATAATTCTTATGTATCATTTTTACATTACCATATTGTAATCTTGATAGTTGATTATTAACATAATTTACATTATAATTTTTATTGTAACCATGATCAACCTCTATTTCAACATATGGTTGTGTTATAGGAACCTTGTTTCTTTGTCCTTGTTGGGCATTTATTTCCTCAAGACTGACTACCCCTAATACTTTAGCTTAACATTTCCTTTTGTGTTTCCGATGCGATGCACGCAATATATGTTATTACTACCATTTGTTGGGTAAAGAAATTCACCTTTTGTGATTATTACCAATAACTTGTTGTTGAAAACTTGATAATGAGTTTTGAGACAATCTAGTAGCGTTCGGTTTCCCTTGTCTCGACATAATTAAAAACACATGGGTATTTTTATGATTAGAACGTCTCAACAAGATTCACTTTCAAACCAATATTGGGATGGACAAATGCAAGTAGGCCATATGGTAGAAATATCACAAGGTTAATATAATTTAGAGATATCTCTAATAATGGTATTGCTAAGAGTCGCCTAAGTTTTTGATGATTCGAGCATATAAGTTGTAAAACTTGGATTAAATCCTAGTGTCATGTTGCCTATACTATCTTGAAATGAAAATCATTGTGGAATTTATGTTAATGTCATTAAAGGTATTGACATTGATACACCCTTGACACCAGTATTGTATTCTCGTCAACCCTAATGGAAGTAATTGCTCCAATAGTTATGTTTGTAACTGCAAGAATAGTTATGGATTTTCATCTTTACTGCTTCTTAATTGCATAAAATTCACATAACTGAAGTATGAAATCCATCAAGTGTTGGAACATATAAGTTATTTAATCAAGTCCCACGGGACATGCTAATTTGTTAATGTTAATTTTATCTTTGGTAGTGAATCTATCAAAAACATCAATAAATGAATGTTGAATTTCAAATCTTGTACAAGTTAAAGAGTACGTATCTATATGTGTGCATATATTCAAGGATGGAGAAAGTTTGACATTCAAGTTTCACAACATTTTCATGGAGAAATCATTATGTCAAAGCGTAAATGAATGATGCATATGATAAATTATTAGAAATATGCATAAAATAATAGATTTTGATATTCACATTATTGACAAGAAATATTGGAAATAATTTAATGCAATAAAATGATAGAAACATAACTTGACATGATTGTAAAACACATCTAGTGAAAATGCAGAATTGTAAAGAAATGAATTTTTTAAAATGAACTTTATAAACCAATGCAAGAATGTTAAAGTAGTATGACAAGAAATATGAAATTGCAAGAAATATAAATTTGAATTGAAATTTCCATAAAGTAATGGCACACTTAAGATTACATAATCAACAAATGTTATAGATAAAATGTGATTTTTGAAAAAAATAATAAACTTCTATTATGAGTCTTCGATGACTATTTATAGAAAGAAAAAAAAAAGTACATAAGCTAGTGATTGTATGTATGCCACGTATTATAATCCTAAACTCTAAACCTATTTGAACCATGTTTAATTATTGAAAATTGTATTGTCCACACAAATAATAGTTCTATAAAACAAATATCCTAAATTTGTGGTGATACTTTAGCGCATCAGCCGATGAACTGACAAATGTTCTTAGGAATTGATGTTTATGAGTTGGATTGGGTCAGTTTAATTTTTCTAAATTCGTTATCTGCCTCAAATCAAATTTTATTGATTTGAGTTGAGTAAAAAATCTTTATTTTCTTGGCAAATCCAAACAACCCAACTCGGTGGTGAGTGACTTGGTTTGATTTGTCATCAAGTTCATAAAACATTTAAAAAAAAATCATATATATAATTAAATAATATTCTATTTTATAAAACTTTAACAGTTAGACTAAACTCTATGATTTAAAACTTTAAATAAATTAGAACACTTTTAGATAAATGTACAAAGTCTTAAATTATATTAATACAAAATTTAAAAAAAAAATTCACATTTTGTTGGAGTTAGACTCGCGAGTTGATACTCATAAATATGTTACTTGATCTAAATCACTTAGATTTTGAGCAAGTTGATTTGGGTTGAATCCAAACTTAAATAAATTTGAATTACATCATAGTTGTTCCAACACATATTGAGGTCTATGACAAATTTAAAGACTATATTTTTTTTTAAATCATAACAATATTCTAGCAAAATTAGTAAGTTTTTGTTCAAAATATATAATTCATGACGTTTTACAATGCAAAATCATTTATTAAATTAATATAATTGTTTTTGTACAATTTTCTTTTTAAAATGGTAATATATTCAATTGATTTAATATTTATTGCGATAATATTAATATTAAATAAAAATTCATTAATTTTATTTTAAAATAGTAAAATATAAAATCCTTTACGAAGTAGAAAATAAAAAACTTTTTAGATACCAAGACAAATTGTCAAGGTACATTTATTTTGGGCCGACTCTAAATAAATTAATATGGGATTGATTTAGAAAAATGTTACTATGTTATTATATTACATTAGTATTTTCTTTTGCATCAGGCGATCCTTTTATATTCCCAGATCTCAAATCTCTTTTATTGTCTTAGCTTTAATATAATTAAGGTACTTTTTCTTTTCTAAATTAGCCTTGATACCCTTTACGTGCAAAGTACATGTTTACGTACATGGAGTTAACTTTCACGGTCAGCATAAGAGACAAGGGAAACCGTGAAAGATTACACACGTACACAATGAAGATGAAAGGTATTAAGTAATATTGTTTATTATGTTCTATCTTTTTGGGTACAATACTTTTTTTGGGTACAATGTTTAATATGATCTCTAGTACAATACTATATATATGTCTTATTATACGATTTCATATCCTTGATTAAATAGCATGTAACTCGCTGCATCACAAAATTACTTACATTTGGGCACAACAAATTTATCTATTGTTTAATTTTCAATACAATTTTATTGGTTTTGTCAATTATATTTTTTAATTAATATATTGTTTCGATCACAAATGTAATCGAAGTGTGTTTAATATTAGTAGAAAATTGAGTTTTGTTTTTAATACAGTAAGTTAAGTGGTTTACATGTCACCAAATTTAAGACCAATGTATGTTTAAGTCGATTGCCGTATACAAGTTAACATAATAAAATGTATCAATTTTATTAATTATATTAGCAATCGATTTAACAGAAACGGTAAAAATAAAAAATAAAAATTAATATATTTCTCTTCATATGTGTTTAACTCGATTAATAATAAAAGATTTTATAGAATAAAATACTGTTAATGTTATAAATATTTAAAACTTATTTAAAGTGATTATATTAATAACCAATTTAAGACAACGTGTACACTTGCTTACTTATAATTAATATAAATATTTTTATAAATAAAAATTATACATAATTCAAGATAATTATAATAGGATGAAGAGAGAAATATTTATTGTCCATTACGAAATCGATGAATCAAGTCATCACGTTAGTGTTTGATGAAATTGGTAAAATGAGAAGTCACTTTTCATTTCAGAAAATGTAAATGACATCACGGTCATTTACATCAGTTCTGCCCTCTGAGCACAAAACAGGTTTTTGGCAAAACAGTGTAAAAGCATTTAAAACGGATAATAAGTGAGCCTTCTCACTAGTAAAAAATATATAATATATATATAAAAAATGTTTGATGTAATTACAAGAAAAATAAAATTATTGAAATATAATATATAAGCATTTTCTTTTTATATATATAATTTTATTGATATTATAAAGTATATGATGATTTTTGCTAATATCTAATTTTCAACGAAAAAGTTAATTAATTATTATAAGTAAGATCTATTCTCTTGGAACCATCATGTTTTTAAATCAACTTAAGTGTATTTTATTAATAAAAATTATGAGAATTTACGCGCATAATTCAAAACAAACAAAATTTTATGAATGGAAGAAATGATGGGTCACAAGGTGAATCCTAAAGATCATCACATTAAACTTGAGCGCCACAAAAATGATTTGGACATTATATCTTTATCAAAAATATTAAAGAATTCACTTATATAATGTTCAACTTTCCAGCTTATCCATCCGAAGTGAGTTCATCCTTCTCTTGAAATAAAAACAAAAAAAAATTCTAATGTAATATGGTTTCTTCCCTTCTTTTGTTGTAGTTAGTATTGAATCAAATCTACACCTTCATACAAGATTTTTTTGTCTTTTTTTTTTCTTTTTCTTTTAAATAAAATCTCATGCGAAACTTCTTGGTAATTAGTTTAAATTTCTAATTGAAAATCCAATTATGGATTTTTCTTCTTCTAGAAACAAGAACAATTTTTTTTTAGTAGGTGTTGAATCTACGGTCTACATATCCATGCAAGATTTTGAATGTTTTTTAATGTCAAATTGGCTAAAATGAAATAATTGTCACTAAATATTGTTGGTGTTCTTGAAAATATTCAACTAATGCACTTGACTCTATCTTCTTCTTACTTGATGAAAGTTTGATGTTGAAACAATGTTTATATCAAACTATTGAAAAAGTCTTGAGTCTTGGTAAAGTTTTGTTGGCAAATATGATGCCCTTAATGGCTATTATCCGATTTTTTGTACTATTATCATCATCACGATAAGATAATTCTAACTTAAAATTAGAGAGGATAAAAGAAGAAAATGAAGAAAAATGAATCAATTATTAAAAAATCAAATGAAAAAGAAAAAATAAATCAATTAAATTTCTATGAAAAAAATTTCAAAAAATTATTGAGATAAAAATAGTTAAATCATTAATACTCTAATATCATATTATATTCTTGATTTAAGTAATTGAAAAGAAATAAATAAAAAAAAGTTAAGTTAAATTATATTAATAATAA
>JBBPBR010000006.1:4702925-4726694 GCA_037974775.1 Cicer pinnatifidum | reverse complement strand
AAATTTTCAAATAAAATCTATAAAATTAATTATATTTTTTAATATACAACAAATTTCATCAAATTTGTACCTCAAATCTTCAAATAAATTCATATTTGTCATTCTTTATTTCATGTTGTTAGAGATGAAAATATGAGTTTATTTAATGATTTAAGTTATGAATTTGATGAAATTGTATTATATAGAGGATTATAATTAATTTTATGGGTTTTATTTGAAATTTTTTATTAATTTTTTGAATTTTTGCAAAAAATAAGGTTAATACTGTTGACATTTTAAAACATAAAAGATCAAATTGTCACTTAAAATTAAAATGAAAGACCAAATCAAAATAAATAAATAAATAAATAAATGACAAAAACATTAAATAAAATTAAGTTAAAGGACTACAGGTGTATTTAGCCGCAATTTTTTTATCAAGAAATTCATCTTTTCTGGTGTGTGTGAAAAATGATAGAGAAGATTGTAGTTGCTAGCTAAGTCTAAGTATTGTTTTTAGTTAGTAGTATATATAATGAAATGGATATTTTCATATTAATTAATTAATTATGTTTGGCACTTGTGTTAATGCAGTGGAGATGTAGACTCAGTGGTTCCAGTTACAGCAACAAGATATGCCCTTGCACAACTTAAGTTGGCAACTAAAATACCATGGTATCCTTGGTATGTCAAAAATCAGGTGAGGGCAATTTAATATTGTTCATCCTCTACCATATGCTCAAAAAAACTTAAATTAGTGAAGAAAATTTATTGAGAAAAAAATAATTTTTGTTTTAAACTTGATACTAAATTTATTGAAGAGAAAATTAAAGAGGAATCTCTTTTTTCTTTGTTAATTTATTTTTTTACTATAATTAAAACAATTTATCAAAAACTATTTAAGTAATAGATTATTTTTCTTCTATAAATAAGATAATATAATTATCATTAAAAATTCACATACAACTATAAAATTCATAGTTCGAACTCAAAACATGATGTTCAACTTATTAATGTCGCAATATTTTGTTTCAGTTGTGAGATAATCAATTAATAGATTTAATAGACAATGTAGCACTTCTTTGTAAAAA
This sequence comes from Cicer pinnatifidum, assembly GCA_037974775.1. Taxonomy (NCBI): domain Eukaryota; kingdom Viridiplantae; phylum Streptophyta; class Magnoliopsida; order Fabales; family Fabaceae; genus Cicer; species Cicer pinnatifidum. Next base: position 4,725,624 of record JBBPBR010000006.1, on the reverse strand, counting down.
AAAGATAGTGCAGCACTTGTTGTGGATTTAAGTGAACATTTCAATATAAATGGTTTTTTTTCTTCTTCAAATTAAGGCAGAAAAAATTATTATTAATTAAACTTATATTAATATTAATGATTATTATATAATTGTATATGATGAGAAGGTAAATTTTTTATGACCTTTGAGTTTTGTTGGGTTTCGGTATAAAAAAAATTAATTCAATATAATATTGTATTTTAAAAAATTAACCAAATATCATAAATAAAAATTTTAATATATCTACATATAAAGAATAATCATTAAATGTTTTATGGGATAACAACAAAATAGTTAAATAGTTGAGAGTAAAGAATTTTGTTAGATTTGATAGAATAGTTCAACTCATCACGATCTATTAAAAAATAAAAATTCAACACATAATTTAGTATTTAATATTAATTAACTATAATTTGATTAATAATAATTTTTAATAATTGATTATAATCAATTCATTTTTTATTATTTAAATAATTAATCTAATATACAAAAATAATAAAATATAAAAAGTTTATATTACATTAAATAATTGAATATTTTGTACTATTCCCAACAAAAATTTAAGATATCAAATTGTTCATCTTTAAACTATATAATTTGATCTTTCAATATCAAACTTTTACCACCAAGTTGAGCTAGTAGCTTAGAGTTAAACCTAAATTATGTAAATGGAAAACTAATTTTACATCTTTAAAAGTATACAAATTAATTCAATTGAATTTTTACATGTAGACAAACTAAAGGAATTGTTTGATTTTTGTGTAGGTTGGAGGATGGACAGAGGTGTATGAAGGACTAACATTTGCAACAGTGAGAGGAGCAGGTCATGAAGTCCCACTATTCAAGCCTAGAGCTGCCCTTCAATTATTCAAATCATTCCTTGCAGGAAAGCCTCTTCCAAAAGTCCTAAAATAGGAAAACAAGAAGAGGTTAATTGGAAAATGTGAGGGAAAAAAAAGGAAAGAATGAAAAAAAGAAGGAATTAAGAGGAAAGTCCAATTAATAGGTCCTAATTAATTAATTAATTAATTTATGTTGTATTATTACTTAATTGTTCTGAACCAAACTTTTATGCCATTTTTAGTTGTCAACAAATTAATTAGCTAGAAGGGTTGGTGGAGTCAAAAGAGCAATAGTCTCTTCTAAATTGTGAAAATGTTTTTCTACTCATATATATATACTTTCCTCATTGGGTATTATGGGTAAATGTTAAAAATTTGATATTTTATAACTCTTAGATAGATTTTGAATTGACGTTTCACAACTAGAATAGTTCCCGATATGGGGTCCAAATTAAATTGTTCCAAAAGCATGATGTTGGTTGTGGTTCTAGATGTATTTGGGTCAATGCATTTGCAATTTTATACAAATTAAAAAATTTAATTAATTATATGAAAAAAGAAATTATGTGTAACTTTAAGAAATTATTCTTTATTAATATTATGATAAAGAAATTAATAAAATTAGAAGAATAAATAATGGAAAGTATTATAAAAAAATATTAATATTTTATAAAAAAAATCTTGATAGTCTTGTGTTGTCACAAAAGAGCACCCGAATCAAATGAGACTAGAAAATGATTGTCGGTGAACTGACTCTCCAAGTAGAATCCACCAATTTTAATATTATTATTATTATTATTATTATTATTATTGAGAAAAAAAAGGAAAATATATGGTATTATTGGGTTAGACTCATGTGAAGAAAATAAAATGGATTTAGAAATCTCTAGGAAGGATGAATGAGAATAGAGCCAAAAAAAAAAAAGGAAAAGCAAACACGGCAAAACAGAGAAGTGAAAAGGGTTTGGTTCCGGTATGTAGCAAACTTGCTCCGCTTGATCTATAATTTTGATAAATTATTTCTACCACTGAGTTTGTTATTTTAATATATATTTTGAGTAGTTTTACCTTCTCTGAGAGTTACTGTGGCATATCCACTTTAGTGGAAAGTTGTTATTGTTGATTGATGATTCCTATTGTAGTAGAAGGTTGTTATTGTTGATTGATGATTCATCTGGTGTATGTACCCATTAATTATTATAGTGGAAGTTTTTACTGGATTAGGTCATGTGGTTTTTATTATCTCAATTTGAGGAAAGTTTTCCACGTTAAAATTGTATTTGTCTCATATTTAATTTTCTGCCAATTATTATTACTCTTAGAATTGTATTTTTTTCTGTATCGCACAGGTGGGAAAAAAATATTCTGCATTATTGAGATAATTATCTCTGATTTTTTCTAACAATGATCACAATTTAAAATTTTTGACAGATTCTTGGATAGTGGAGAATTGAAGGATTGACATTTAAGGGTTTTTCAATTGTATTATAGAAAGAGGCAACAGTTGCAAGGGTTATTCCAATAGGAAATAAAGTTAATGGATGAGTTAATGGATGAGTTAATGAATTATATCAAAAAGGTCACTCTATCAAAGCACATTGAAGACGAGTGTCAGTAAAATTTCATCAAGAAACATAAATACTTGGTTTAATCGTTTTATAATTCTTGCTATAACATGTAGTGGCAAGACCATCTCAATTGATATAAGGTTCTTGGAGAGGTGTGGCTCCTTCTAGCACATAGTTACTAGTTTGATTCATCACAAATAAGAATACTACTAAAATTAGGTTTGTTGGCGGAAGGGGAAAAGATACAAAATGTCTCATTCGAATGAAGTTAATATGTTAACCATCTATTTTTGAATTGCAAATTATGTTGGAGGGTCTAGGTGGGTATAATAGACTTGCTAGACGTAATAAAACCAATAACATCCAACCCGACCCAATGGTTTGATTGTTGGGTGGGTTGTTCGGTGGTGGTTTTCAAAATAAATTGCGATTGTGTCTTTGTTATGACGTCTTTTGGTCAGTTTGGGAGATGAGGAATAAAGTGGTCTTTGAGAATTCCAACAATAATTACAAAAACCTAGTGTTTATAGTCAAACTTTGTTTAGTCTTCTAGATGAGTGTTGGGTTTCGAGCTGTCCATTTAATCCATGCTTAAGTGTTTTCAATTTGGAAAAGGAGAAAAATTGGCACAAAGTGGTATAAGACATAAGACAAAATATTGGGTAATTGGTTTCCCCCTCCAGCAAAAGCTTGGAAATGAAATGTGGATGGCTCATCAAAAGGTAAACCCAACATGGCCAATGTAAGATGTTTCTTAGAAATTTGTAGCTTCGTAGGAATTAGATATTCCAATGAAGCGAAGTTCTTAAAAATAATATTTGTCAATATGGTTGAAGATCTCATAGATTCGAAAAAGCTCCCGATAATGACATTTTTCCAAGAGTCACGTGACATTCAGTTATTTGCTCATTGAGAACAATTTATGGCGACCATGTGTAATGACTCTCAGAAATTAGCAAAGATTGTGACCCTAAAATATTATTGAGGGCTTATGGCCCTAGAAACTACTGAGGATTGTAGCTCTCTGTGATGCCATTTAAAAAAATTACAACAAGAAGCTCTCATCCGATAATGGTTCTCTTTAAAAAAGAATATGCTACCACTGTAATGATTCTTTAAAAAAAACTATTTTAAGCAATTGGTTGGTATTATGTGTGGGTGACTCCAAATATTGAAAAATGAACATCAATTTTTTGTTTGGTCATTACTATCTACTTTTCAATAGTAAAGTAATTCATAAATTCAATTTGATAATGGTCGATCAATAGAAAACATTAAGAATAAAAATTAATTATTAAAAATAACAATTTCAATTGTACAAATAGTAATAAGGATTTAATAATACATAGATTCAGAGCGGATCATCTACATCATAATCAAAATAAGAATTAGTAAGAACATTGTAGCAATGAAGGAGAATAAATTACACTTAAGAAAGATGGAATAAATGTTAAATTCTTGTTTCAAGTTCTTAGCCTCCAAAACATGCACAATATGATCTATTGAAGTAAAAACCTTTTTGATATGTGTTTTAATGATAACAAATCTTATGAAATAAATATTAAGTTTTATAAATGGTGATATATTGATATTTGCATTTGAGATTTTGTTGAAAGAACAGAAGTAGTCCACAACAAGAATTAATGGATTTTGTGAGGGCCAAAAGCCCTCACAAAGGGCAAAAAACAGCCACAAATGTGGCTTTTGTGAGGGCCAAAGGCAGCCACAAATAAGCTGGTCACAAAATTTTGTGAGGGCTTTGGCAGCCACAAAGGAGAGGATTTTGTGAGGGCTTTTGCAGCCACAAAGGAGAGGATTTTGTGAGGGCTTTTGCAGCCACAAAATTCACGCTGACTGGATTTTGTGAGGGCTTTTGGCCGCCACAAAATCTTGCTGACTGGATTTTGTGAGGGCTTTTGGCCGCCACAAAATCTTGCTGACTGGACATTTGTGAGGGCTTTTGGCCGCCACAAAAGCCAACGTAAAATATAAATTAATTTTTATTTCAATAATTATAATTAATATAATTAATATAATTAATATATTTAATATATTTAATATATTCTATATTTAATATAATTAATATAATTAATATTATATATAATAAATTAATATAATTATAATTAATATATTTATAAATTAAAATTTAAATTTAAATTATAATTAAATTAAATTTGAAATATAATTTAATAATAAATTAAATTTAATATATATATATATAATAAACTAATCTTAATTTAATTAAAAATTTAAAATAAATTATTTAAATTAAAAATAAAGATTAATAATTAAATTATTTAAATAATAAAATATTAATTATAAAATATTTAAATTAATAAAAATATATTTAAATTATTAATAATAAAATATTTAAATATTTAAATTAATAATTATAATTAAACATTAATTTAAATTAATGTAAATTATAAATAAATTATAATTTAAATTAAAATTTAATTTAAATTTAAATAAAATTAAAATTAAATATTAAAATTAAATATTAAAATTAAAATAAATATTATATATATATAAAAACATATTATTAATAATAATTAAAGCTAGCTATAGCAATCATGATAAAATCAAATAAAACATGCATTCCAAAATTATCAATTAATGTCTTACAAACCCAAAATTAACAAATAATGTCTTACAAAGTGGAAATTAATTAAACACACATTAATAATGTCATACAACCCAAAAATAAATTATGAAATTCTTCAAATGATCACATCATTCCTCATAATAATTCGTCTGATCAGCTCCACTCCCACCATCATTATTTCCTGCATTCATACCCGACGAAAGAAGTCCTTCAAAAGTATTATGCATTTGTGTTGGAGGAGACATCATGCTTTGAAATTGAATTTCATCTTCAATGGCACCACCAGTAGTCGAAGGAGGAGCCCTAGCTGGATGAGGTTGATTTAAATCTGGTCTGATCAACCCAGCTGTTGGCATAGCCGGTCGGTATGCAGTTTGATAATCTGGTTGAGGTTGAGGTTGATGTGAAGATGATGGAGCATATTGATAATTATGAAAATATTGTTGTTGCTGAAACATTGGCGGCTGTTGTTGCTGGAAGGCAGAGTTCGATGGATCCTGTTGCTGTTGTTGTTGGAAAGTTGGAGGCGGTTGATGCTGCTGGGAGTATTGGGAGTAACTCTGTTGCTGCTGGAAAATTGGTTGTTGGTGCAAGTATGGAGGCCGAGGTGGGATCTGCTGATGAAAGACAGGAGGAAATGAAAATTGTTGTTTGTTGAAATTGTTGCTGCTGAAACTGCTGCTGCTGCTCTTGAAACCTCTGTTTCCATTCCTCATTCAGTTTATCAATTGCGGCTTGTATCAGCTGCTGTGTCCTTTCTTCTTGCTCACTTGCCCATTGCTCCTTTAACTGATCAAGATTATCTATTGGCACCGGACGATGAGATCGATCCGTACTAGCATAAGAAGAAGACGTCTCAGTCTGAATATAGCCGGTTGGACCTTTCACAAAGGTTGATGATAAAGTACCGGCTCCCAGCACACGCCCTTTGTACTTGCCACCACTGATGGTCATAAAACTTGCAGTCTCATATTGTTTCCGCTGATCTGGAGTAGCTCGCATAGCAGGAGGAAGAGTAGCTTGATGATCATCCCATTCTTTCATGACATTTTCAAGTTGTTCCTATATTAAAAATCAAAAAATAAAAAATTAAATTAGTTAATAAGTAATATATAATAATTTAAAGGTGTAAATATATATATAATAATCAATATATAATAATTACCTGAATCGTTTTTGATAACGAATCAGTATACTCATTTGTTTGAGGATTAACATGAAGATAGCGATGTATCTCAGCCTGAGTGACCTCCCTTCCAAGTTGCTTTTCCTAAAATATATATTAAAATAATGTCAAGTTTATGGTGAAATGTGATGATTAATTGAATAAAAATTAATAGATATATATATATATATATTATAAATAAATAATTAATTACCATATAATATTTAATTTCTCCAGCAGACATGGAACCTCCCTTATGAGTACTAGTACCCCTCTCAGATGCTCTATTAATCTTTGCTTTTTCTCTCTTCTGTTTGTAAGCATCTGTGTTCCACTTACTCCACAGAGCAGTCCAAACATTTTCACCAATCCAATTAGGTCGTTTTTCTTCGCCCTTATTACGTGCGTAAGACAACATAGATGAGAGACGCTTTGAAAAGCGATGGTCAAATGAAGCCATAACTGCAGCATCATGCTCTCTTTTCCAAGTACATTTAGTCTGTTGTTTATTTAAATTTAATTAATATTAAAAATATAATTCAATTAAGCAATCAAATACGTATATATATATAATTAATTAATTAGTACTTAAATAAAATAATGTAATCACTTACTTTGAAACAATGTAGAAACTGATCAATTTCCCTAAATTGAGGTGTCTTATCCTCTTTAATCTCACCCCAAGACAACCATGGCTTTTTGTATTTCTCTTGTATGACTTCAGCAATTGCCTTTGCAGATGGTTTAAAAGGAAGATATCTTCAAAATTTACATGCAAATTAAATATAAAAATTAATTAATAAAATAATATAACATGATATGCAATAATAAAATATTTAACAATCATAGTTTACGTACCCATCTCCTTCTGGAATTATGACAATGCGGTTGTAGCAATCAACACATCCGGGTTCCATTATTTCATCTAACGTATAAGGCTCTACTGGGACCTCCGGATATACAGGAATAGCTCCACCACTAGTACCAATGGTCGGCATCGGCATGAGAGATGGGTCATTAACAACACGTGGTCTATCAATTTTTTTCTTACCACGTGATGTTCTGGATATTCCTTGTATTGCCGCCGTTGCTGGTCCTCCTGATCCTCCTGAACCTCCTGAACCTCCTGATCCTCCTACTCCCACTGAAGCCATGTCTATATATATATATATATATACATCCATATCCATACATATATATAATAAAACATATGTGTGTATGTACAATTAACATAAGATTAATTAATTATATGTAAATAATAATGAAATAAAGGAATATACATAAATAAATAAATAAATAAATAAATAAATAAATACAATACATAAATTTTAACACTCACATAAATAAAGAAATATATAATATTATACATATCGATATCCATACAAATATATATATATATAATGCCTAATTAATTAATTGTCTTCGTCTGGGTCATCTAATAATTCATCATCAGTATATTCATTTGATGAGTCAATATTGCCTTCTTCGTTCTCTAATTCATCTATTTCTTGTTCATCAACTTCTTCTCCAATGTGTGACTCATGACAAAGTTGACTAATAGTCTCATCTCCAATCACATGATCTAAATTTGACATTTCATCCATTTGAAATGCAACTTCTTCATTTTGACCTGCTTCAACTTCTTCTATTCCACTCGTTGGTCTTGTTTTGATTGCAGCACACCATCCTTGTTTGCTTCTGACAGTTGATGGATAAGGAACATAATACACTTGTCTTACATTATGGGCCATGGCAAATGGATCAAACCGTGGATATCTTTTGCTCATTCGAATGTCTACAGTATTGGATATGAAATTGATTTTAGTTCCTCTGCTAGATGGATCAAACCACTTACAATAAAACAACACCACTTTTTTTGCATAATCTAGGAATGTGTAGTCAATTTCATAAATATGCTCAATTATGCCATAGAAATCTTCTACTACACCACTATCAGAGACACTCTTCATGCAAACTCCACTGTTAATTGTTTCTTTTCCTTCAGTCCAAGATTCAGTGTGAAATTTGTATCCATTGATGTAGTAGGTGTGCCATTCTTTAAAACTTCTACTCGGGCCCATAGATAAGTGCCTTAAGTGGATGTTGATAGGAGTTTGTTCTTCCAGATGCACTTGTTGTTGAAACCATGATGGGAAATTTGAATGTATATCATCAGATGATTGTCCCGTATTTAAAAATGCCCTGATCGATGACCATATATATGGTGAATATCAATTTAATCATATAATAAAATATAATTATTTAATAAGATCGGAGAGGAATTTGAAACGTACTCAATGTATGGTTTAACTTCAGTGCAGTTAATCAAAACGTGAACATGTGCCGCATTAAATACTTTGTCGCTTGGCCAGAAAATCGGAAAATCCCTACCAGCATGATGACCAGACAAGCAAAAAACTGATAAAGCATGTGGATGACGTATAACACTATCAGTAGCGTTTCTTCCGTTAACTGGTGATAATGTTTCATTGTTGAAATAATGAGAACAAAAGTGTGTTGTTTCACGGTGTAGGTAAGATGAACAAATTGATCCCTCAACTCTAGCTTTGTTTTTCACCGACCGTTTTGAATAACCCATGAACCTATAATATACAAAGAGATGTATATAAGTTGAAGTATATTGAAATTAATTAAAGAGATGTGTATATATAAATATCACCTTTCAAATGGATACATCCATCTATACTGAACTGGTCCACCAAGCCTAGCTTCACTTGCAAGATGCACTGAGAGATGCTCCATCGAATCAAAAAACCCAGGAGGAAATACTTTCTCCAACTTACATAGAATGATCGGAATATCATTTTCCATCTTGATCAGATCTTTATCAATGAGTGTTGAAGAACACAAATTCTTGAAATATTGATTCACTTCAATAAGTGGGTTCAATACATGTGTCGGTAAAGCACTAAAGGCAATAGGAAGTAAACACTCTAAAAATATATGACAATCATGACTTTTCATCCCATGCATCCTCCCATTTTCCACATCAGAACATCTTGCCAAATTCGAACAATAACCGTCAGGCGTCTTCAGCTCTTTGATCCAACGATAAACAGATTTGGCTTCATCATTAGATAAAGTGTAATTCGCACGAGGTTTTAGGGTCTTGCCGTTTTGTTCCACCAACAACAAATCTGGTCGTCTGCAATATATACCTATGTCTTTTCTAGCTTTGTCGTTATCTTTTGTTTTCCCTTTCACATTCATCACAGTATTAAAGATGTTGTCGAAGAAATTTTTCTCAATATGCATAACATCGAGATTATGTCTCAAAAGATTATCTTTCCAATACGGTAGATCCCAAAAAATACATCTTTTTGTCCAATTATGCCATTGTCCGTAACCTTGTGGTTTACAAGCCACACCATTAACAACATGTACCTTTGGCATATCTTTTACTTTATTCCAAACTTGTTCTGATGTCAATTTCATCGGGGGTCGTAGTTGTTCTGCATATCCCTTCATAAATGCAGCTTTGTTCCTTCTAAATGCATGATCAGCAGGTAAAAACCTACGATGCGAGTCAAACCACGATGCCTTCCCACCAAATTTTAAAGTAAATGCTTTCGTATCTTCCATACAAATAGGACAAGCTAGTTTACCATGGGTGCCCCATCCTGACAACATCCCATAAGCGGGGAAATCATTAATGGTCCACATCAATGCAGCTCTCATCATAAAATTTTCTCTCCGAGCAATATCATATGTCAAGACACCATTCCACAACCTCTTCAAATCGTCAATCAAAGGTTGCAAATAAATATCAATACCAGTTGTAGGATTAGAAGGACCTGGTATCACAACAGCTAAGAACATATATGGTTTAGACATGCACATATCAGGAGGAAGATTGTAAGGAGTAACAATAACCGGCCAACAAGAATAAGGAGTAGACGATGCTTGTATGTAAGGCGTAAATCCATCTGAGGATAATCCAAGTCTTACATTGCGTGGATCTGACGCAAAATTAGGATGTATTTGATCAAAGTGTTTCCATGCCTGACCATCAGAAGGATGTCGCAACTCGCCTGAATTTCTTCTATTCTCATAATGCCACGTCATCTTTCCTGCAGTTTGTATTGATGCAAACAATCTTTGCAATCTTGATACAATAGGGAGGTAAAACATTGCTTTCCTTGGAATTGATTTTCCCCTACTTACCCTTGAGTTATTCCTTTGGTGATACCTTGGTTCTTGACAAAACTTGCATTCAACTAAGTTTGCGTCATTCATACCAAATTCATTGTCATAATACAACATGCAGCCTTTAACACAACAATCAATCCTCTTGACACCTAATCCTAACTTTGACACTAACCGTTTCGCATCGTAATAACTTTGCGGCAAACCATCTCTCACAGGTGTTGCGTCTAGCATCATTTTAGTCATCAAATCCAAAGCTAAATCAGGAACATGAAATTGAGACTTTAGACCTAACAGTCTAATACACATTGATAACTTTGAGTTTGAAGAACCTTCAAACAATGGTGTATTTGTCTCTTTCAAAAGACCATAAAATCTCTGAGCTTCTTCATTGGGAAGTCCATCGGTATCATCATATTGATCTTCATTGAATGACAAATTAACCCCAACAGCATCCGAGATCATATCATTCATCGCCTCAAAGTGTTGATTGTTATAATAATCTATACCTAACATGTTAGTACTACTTGAAGGACCTATGTTATAATTCTCCAAATATGTACTAGTATTAGGCGCGACCGGAGACTCTTCTCCATGATTAGTCCAAATCCAGTAGTTAGGCATAAATCCGTCTGCATACAAATGCACTCTGATTTCATCTTCACTTTTAAACCGTCTACATCGACATAAACAACATGGACACCTCATTCCCCCTTCATCTTGGACAATTTTTTGCACTCTCGCAAAATTGAGAAACTCTTCGACCTTGTTAGCAAAACGTTGTTTAAGACCCTTTCTTCCGGGAAAATTCCTATCGTACATCCAACTACGGTCTAAATCCATAGTTGCTATATATATATATATATATATATATATATATATATATCGATATTTTATATATTAATTGCTTTATTTTTCAAAAGAATTAATATAAATTTTGACATATTTATATGTCAATTAGGGGAGCATGCATTTGCACACAATACAATATATTATTATCAATACAATAATAAAATATATCCCAAATACAATAATAAAATATATATCAATACTAACAAAAAAATAATAATTAAATAAACATTATATATATATATATATATTAATTTGTAAATAATATAATATCATAAATTATAAATAATATAATAACATATTAATACTTATAACAAAAAATAATAATTAATATGATAAATTTTAATAATATTTTTTAAAAATCAATAACTTTGATATATATGTCAATTAATTAGGGGATTATATATTAATAAATTTTCAAACAATATAATAAATTATTAATCAAGACTATATCATTATACAAACCTATATAAAATTTTAAATGATGTTTTTTTAAAAATCAACACTAATAATCAAGACTTATTTAAAACAAAAAATAATAATATCATCAATTTTAATAATGTTTTTTTAAATAATAATTATATTAAAACTAATATATTTTAACCGTTGTTTGAAACTTTAATTTATCATATATTAATATATAAACAACATCATTACTATTTTTTTAAAAATAAATATATAAAACTAATCTAAATATATATATTACTAATCTATATTTTAAAAATAATATATATATAAATATATATATATACTAATCTAAATTTAAAATATATAAAATACTAACTTGAATGCCGAGTAGCGTCTGACTTCAAGCTTCCACTCACGTACGATGCTTGCAAGTCTTCGAAATAATTAACAAGCACTATAAAAATAAAAATCAATAACATTAATTAGTTATATCATATTAAAAAATAAAATTATAAATTAATTATATATATAATATAAATTAATTAAATACATAATATAAATTAATTAAATACATAATATAAATTAAACTTACGAAATTTAGATGATGAGTAATTTGTAGAGAGAAGGAGGAGAGAATTGTAAGATATAAGTTTTAGAGAGAAGTTGTATTGTGAAAATGAAGTAGGAAGATGGGAGAAATATATATAGTATTGGCATTGGGCATTTGTGGCGGCCTTGCCCGTCACAAAGGCCAACGTCTCTTTCCATTTGTGGCGGCCTTGCCCGTCAGAAACTCCAACGGCTACAAAGGAATTTGTGGCGGCCTTTGCCGCCAATAACTCCAACGTCTCTTTCCAGTTGTGACGGCCTAAGCGGCCAGAAAATCCAGCTGGATTTGGGCGCACTTTGTGGCGGCCTTGGCAGCCAGTAATGCCACGTCCCCAATATTTTGTGGCGGGAAAGGCCGCCACAAATTCCCTGGTCACATCAGCTCATTTGTGACGGATCTGGCCCTCACAAAATTCATTTTTGTGGCTGTAAAAGCCCCCACAAAATCCAGTTAATTATTTAAAAATTTGTGAGGGCTTTTTCAGCCACAAAAGATGACCAATTTTAATTTTAACTTTTGTGAGGGCTTTTTCGGTCACAAATTTGTGAGGGTTTTATTCGGCCACAAAATATTTATAAAGTTAGCCACAAAATAGGGTTTTTCTTGTAGTGGTCCAACTTGAAGCCGCTCACATATATAATTGTGTTGTATCAACTCAACAATGAAAGAATTGAGGAACCTAATTCATTAAATATGATTATCCTCAAGTCGAGGATGATCTTCGCAAGATGTTGCATGCATCTCAATCACACATAAAATCTCTTGGAAGAAGTAAAAAAAAAAAACTATGGATCAAGATGTGTCTATATGAGGATGAAGAATCCAAATTTGAGGATTAAGAATCTAGATCTGATGATGAATATTTTTCACAATCTTTTTTTTAGGATAAACACGTAGATGGACATTCATCACAATCTCATGTCTGAGGATGAGTATTCTTCACAATCTCATATCAGAGGATAAATATTTAACAAAATTTTCATCTCACAAATATTGAAAAAGTGATTTTCATAAAAGTACCAAAGGAAAAAAGTTGACAAATTGTTAATACTATTCAAAGTTTACCAAAAGTAAATATAAAAATGACATCACATTAATCACATACTCTTATGTGGAATATAAGAACTTTTATCCTCGCACATGAGGATGGACTCTAGAAAAAATCATCATCTTATATATAAAAATGAGGTCTTATATGAACAATGCAAAAACACTAGGCTAACATTGTTCAAATTTATACAAAAGCCTTTGAAGTAAAACAAACACATCAATCATGATTTTCAAGGTATTAGAGATAAGAAGGAATCTTCTCATCCATAATAGATCAAAAGAATAATAAGAATATATTTTAAAAATCATATTCTAGAAGGTTACCTAACAAGTAAAAAATGTGTCAACATGTTTACACCAAATTCCAACAGTCACATATTGGAAAGAAATACATACAATAATCTTTCAAAGACTTATGATCGTCCATTAACATCCTTAGAATCAGTTATATCATAGGATGAATATAGTCTCAAGATGAGGATATATGTAGAAGGTATCCTTATAATAAATTTGATACATAAAGAAAAGTACTAAGGTACAAAAAGGTGAAGTACTTGATATGAATGCCACACTAGTCAAAGTGGTTGGAAAAGGGAAAGCAAAAAGCAACAATCACATCAAGATTCAATAAAATAGAAACTATATCCCCGTACATAAATCAAATCTAAGGACAGATGCAGAGGATACACTACAAGAATAGATGGATTTTGTGAGGGCCAAAAGCCCTCACAAAGGGAAAAAAACAGCCACAAATGTGGCTTTTGTGAGGACTTTTGGTAGCCACAAAGAAGCTGGTCACAAAATTTTGTGAGGGCTTTTGCAGCCACAAAGTGCCTGAAACATGTTGGCATTTGTGAGGGCTTTTGCAGCCACAAAAGACAGGCATTTGTGAGGGCTTTTGCAGCCACAAAAGTCTGCCTTTGTGAGGGCATAGGCCGCCACAAAGGACAGGCTGAATTTGCTGACTGGACCTTTGTGAGGGCTTTTGGCCGCCACAAATGCCAACGTAATTAAAAATTAATATATTTTGTGAGAGTTTAGGCCGCCACAAAATAATTCGTATTTAATAAATTAATTTTTAAATTCAAAATTAATAGTTTATTATAATATTATATATAATAAATTAATATAATTATAATATTAAAATTTAAATTATAATTAAATTAAAATTTAAAATATAATGTAATTATAAATTAAATGTAATATATAATAAACTAATCTTAATATAATTAAAAATTTAAAATAAAATATTTAAATTAAAAATAAAGATTAATAATTACATTAAAGATTAATTTAAATAATAAAATATTAATAATAAAATATTTAAATTAATAAAAAAAATTTAAATTATTAATAATAAAATATTTAAATATTTAAATTAATAATTATAATTATATTTAAATGAAGCTTAAGAGTAATTTTGTGTAGAGAGAAGGAGGAGAGAATAGTTAGAATGAGGTTTTAGAGAGAAGTTGGATGTGAAAAAATGAAGTAGGAGGGGGAGAAATATATATAGTGTTGCTTGAGCATTTGTGGCGGCATTTGCAGCCACAAATTCCACGTGGTCATTCCTTTGTGGCGGCCTTTGCAGCCACAAATTCCACGTGGTCATTCCTTTGTGGCGGCCTTTGCAGCCACAAATGCCACTGGTCACGTCACTCCTTTGTGACGGATTTGGCCCTCACAAATGCATTTTTTGTGGCTGTAAAAGCCCTCACAAAATCCAGAAATATTTAACTGGATTTTGTGGCTGCCTAAGCCCTCACAAAATCAAAATGTTGTGATTTTGTGAGGGCTTAGGCAGTCACAAAATCCAGTTAAATATTTAAAAATTTGTGAGGGCTTTTTCAGCCACAAAAAATGACCAATTTCAATTTTAGCCTTTGTGAGGGCTTTTTCAGTCACAAATTTGTGAGGGTTTTATTCGGCCACAAAATATTTATAAAGTTGGCCACAAATATGTGTTTTTCTTGTAGTGATAAACAACATTTACGAGATGATGAAACTATAACATCTATGTTAGAGGATAAACAATAATAAAAGAGAATATGAATCTATGTTAGAGGAATAAGACAATTATGAAAGTGAGAATGAATCTACACTAGAGGATAAACAATCATGAAGAGAAGATGAATTCCCGTCAGAGGATAAACAATGCAGAAGAGAGGATGAGCTTATGTTATCTATTCATCCTCGTACATGGAGAAAAAAGTAAAAGTACAAAAAATGTTGTCCTTGACTTATGAGGCATAACACTATATGTTTTTCGGAAAAGAAAAGGCAAAAAAGGACAAGTCACATCAAAATTAATGAAAGCCTCATCCTCCTTCAAATTGGATCCGATGATAGACTACAATATTCGTCATCTCATTATACTTTACAAGAGGATAAAGGCAAAATGGTAGTGTTGCAAATAAAGACAAGTCCAAGGAAACTTAGCAAAGTCTACAACAACTATATTTTGTTAACCCATATGTTTGAAGCTCCAAAGGCAATTTTAAATAGAGAAGTATTACTCTTCAAATATCAAGGGAATTACCTACAAGAAAAAATCTAAGTTGTTCAAGATTATCATCATTCTCTTTATTCTACAAACTCTTCCAAACTTAAACATATTTGAGGGTCATTTTTATTGAGTGTGTTATATACAACTTTACGTCATTATCTTATCTTAGAAAGGTATAATTTGATCCCAAAAAAATCAAACACATGATTACTTATATATTCTCAAATTTATATAAACTTGAGTTATTTTGTAAGCCCATGGAGGCTAGTATAAATACAATTTTGTAAGCATGGCGAGGCTAAGAAAATACATAGTTGAAAATGTGTAGATCAGAGGACGAGTTCCATAGCGCTAGTGAAAATCTCACAAAGCTATGAAGACTGGAGTAGCCTATATTAGGCGAACCAATACAAATTATGTGTGTGAATCTTCTTAAGTTCTACTCTCTTTATATTTATTTTATTCATACCATTAGCACATTTATCATAAACATTTCAAACTCATATTCTTCTTCTTTAGCTCATCCTTAGTAAAAGGAGGATTATTTTCATATAACTATCTTCACCCCAAAGACAACTTGAGAGGATAATATTAGTGTAGGAACTAAATTTTAAAAAGGATCACAATTTCGACCCCCTTCTCTTGACATTCACTTTTACTTCATGATCTGTAATTCCCTCTAGGTCAAAATCCTTCACACAAAAAAGAGAAATTTTAGCTTAAATAGAGCCTTAAAATACATGTCAGCGCATAGAGGCCCATACCATCAAAAAGTAAACGCATGCAGTTCTGAGTCCCCATATCATCAAAAAGTAAATGTGTCATTACCAAGGTCTTTTTCCTCTAGATATGTCAAAATTTGAATTTCAAATTTGGCACCTAAATTGTTTTTTTGAGTGCTTGGGACACCAGAACATAAACATGTCATTACTTGGAGCCTTGGCCGGAAAGGTTTCTAAAGGCCTCTTGGAAGCCAATATGAAATAATATAATTGTTGAGTTGGACTCAAAAGTGCTCATTAACTAGGTTAATTCGAGGGTTGGAAATTGTAGTTTTTTAGCAACAAGATCCACCATCTTGTTTGTTTAGTATGTATGTGTCTTTTGAGTATATTGATGGAAAAAGAAATTTTGTTGTTGATGTTGTAGAGAAAGAGATATTTGAGTTGAAAGGAAGTCCATGTGGTGGATTAGTGATGGTCGATTGGTATGAATATACAATTGTATGTGAGATAACAATGAAGACACTCCTGATTTCCAAAGGATCAAAGTTTTTTTTGGGATAGCTATTTTAATGGTGTTATGGTATGATATATGTTATAAAAGGGTTTCTCTATTATAGATGTTGTGTATTAAACTCGATTTGGTATTGTTTGTGTTCCTTGGTTCTGGTTGGCTAGTGTTGTTTGGTTTGCTTTCATATTTGTGGTTTTCCTTATTTGCCTTGCATAGAAAATGATTGAGATCGCTCTTCAAATCTTCATAAAAGATGGAAAGAGATGCATTATAGTGATATTTGATCTAAACTTTTCTCTCACCTTGTTTGCTGCCACTCGATATAGTTATTATTTGTAGTTAGACACTTTCTTCTTAATTATTGGCATTTGTGATTATTTGTTGCTTTGTATATGTTGAATTGATATTTGTTGTGGCTCTCTATGGAGGCTAGTGATAGGTATGATAAGAATCCATTATCAACTAGGAGATTTAGTTTGATGGTTGAAATGTTATAATTGAGAAAATTTATGAGAATTTCAATAAAAAAAGTTTGTTCTCGTTTTTGTGACTCATCAAAGAAAAAATGAGTCCAGTGAGTCAAAAATTAAATAGTTGTGGAAGAAATTTTTATTATAAATTAACGAATTAATGTAGATTAATTGTGCAATAGTATAGATATAGATGTTCTAAACAAATGATTGTTTTTTACGGACAAACAATGGATTAGTCTAACAGATTATAGTTATTTTTATAGGATCTAGAGGATTATAATATGTTTTATATATTAAACATATTTTGGGCTCAAATCCTTATTAGTTCATTGTAAGTTAGATAAATATAATTTGTTTCAAAAACAAATTGAATAAAAATATATTTTAAGATTGAGTATTTTTTGAATTTCAAGATTGAGTTAAATGAAAATACATTTTCAATATAAAATATTAATAGTTTAATATTGGCAACCAATAAGAATTTATCGTAGTACTACATAATTTATATCATAATAATATTTTATAAATAACATCAAACCATTATAATCAATATGAACTTTAGCCAACTCCAACAACTTAGCTTCCAAAAAGCACGTATCCAATGATACATCACATCAATGTGTTTGAACCTGTTATGAAACATCTAATTCTTACCAAGATGAATAGCATATTAACTATTTACAAATAATACATATTTGTCCTGAATAAACCTAAGCTCCTGCAAAAATTTTATCAACCAAATCATGTCTTTGTATGCTTCAGTAATGACAATGAACTCGGCCTCACTTGTAGACAATGCTACACATTTTTGTAATCTAGATTGTCAAGCCACAACTTCATCTGCAAATTTAATCATGTAGCTTGAAGTTGACATTCTCGAGTCATTATCTCTAGCCATATCTGAGTTGGAGTATCCCACAAAAATAGGTTTTTCACCTCCAAAACAAAACCTCATACATGTAGTACCACTAATATACCTAAAAACTCATTTTACAACATTCCAATTCTCTCTATTTGGATTTTACAAAAATGTACTGATTGTACTAACAACCTGCACAACATCTAGTCTTATACACACCTTTGCATACATCAAACTACCCACATTAGAAGTGTAAGGAACTCGTTTTGTGTCTCTTTTCTCATCTTCACTAGAAGGACTTTGTCTAGAACTCATGGAAAAAGACTCGCCCAACTGCTTCTTTAACCTATCAATCTTGGAAATATTTTTCCCAACAATAAGTATATCATCAACATATAATAACAGGATAATAATATCATCATTAGAATTTTTTTTAACAAATACACAATGGTCACAAGTAGTCTTCATGTATCCTTGGTGACACATAACAGACTCAAACTTTTTGTACCACTGTCTTGGAGCTTGCTTTTAACCGTATACACTATTTCTTAGTCTACACACATAGTCTTCCTTGCCTTCAACGATAAAACCATCATGTTGCTTCCGGTAAGTCTTTTCCTCTAAATCACCACAAAGAAAAGTCGTTTTTATATCTATTTTCTATACCTCTAAATCAAGAGTAGCTGCCAAACTCAACGCAGTTCTAATTAATGACATTTTTACCACAGGTGAGAAAATATCATTAAACTCAACACCTTTTCGTTGACGAAAACCTTTCACCGCTAATTTGGCTTTATACCTCAGAGAATTTGAGTTACTCTCAAGTTTCACTCTATAGATCCACATGTTTTACAAATCCCTTTTGCCTTTTGGCAACTTCACCAAATCATAAGTGTGATTATCATGCAAGGTTTTCATCTCATCATGCATTGCATCCAACCATTGCAACCTCACTCTCTCAACAAGTGTTCGATTCATCCTATCTGCTAAACCATATTAAGCTGAGTAGTTTTGGGAGGAGTCTTTTCATGTGCTATATACCTTGTTGTTTGCAATAAATATCAAAGGATCCTCAATACTCACTATTGTTGTCAATACAAACACGTTTCAACTTCTTACTTGTCTGCCTCTCAACCAAAGCATGAAATTGTTTAAATTTCTCCAACACTTGGCCGTTTGTCTTCTGAACATAAACCCATAGTTTCCTAGAACAATCATCAATAAAAGTAACAAAATAAAGTGCACCACCAAAAGATTTTACCTTTGAAGAGGCCACAACGTTAGAATGCACCAACTGAAGCAACTCTGACTTTCTAGAGGGAAAATGTCTTTTGAAGGATACTCTAGTTTGTTTACCAATTATGGAGTGAGAACATTTCTCCAAATCTAAATTCTTAAATCCTGGAAGCACATCCTTTTTTGCTAAACAATTTAAACAAAGATGATTTTATATCCACGACATTCACACTATCTTTAGCAACCAAAGCTTTTGTCCAATACAGTTTACTATTCTTCTCTCCTATAGCCACAACCAGGTTACCTTTATTGAGTTTCCACTTTCCAGAAGGAAAATGATTATCAAAACCACTTTCATCAAGCATATGCACGAAGATGAAATTGAAGCGAACATCTGGAGCATGTTTGACTCCTTTAAGCCACATTTGCATTCCCTTGTTGGTTTGCAAGCATACATCACCAACACCAATTACCTTGGATACACCATCATTACCCATCTTTAAAACTCCAAAGTCATATGAAGTCTAAGATGTGAAAAATCCTTCCTCGGTGTAACATATAGTGTAACACCATTATCAATTATCAACATGCTCTCATCAGATACAAGATTAATTGACTAACAGTCATAAAGAATAAAAAGATCATCACTAGTAGCAGTAGTAACACAATCATCATCACAACACATTTGTTTATGCTTACTCTTCTTGCTTTTGTTCTCATTTTTCCAAAAAAAAAAAACAATTATTCTATATGTGTCATGTTCTATGACAATAATGACACTCCATATTTTTGTATCTAGAACTAGACTTGCTTATGTTATTTTCTCTATCATCCTTTGGTTCTTTTTTCTGGTTTCTCCCCTTATTTTCAGTGACAAGAACTTCAGATTGAGATGAAAAATTACGCGTCTTCCTTCTCATCTCCTCATTCAAAACTCCACTCTTATTCGTTTCTAAAGAAACAACACCATTAGGAGCTGAACTCGTTATAGAAACTCGAAATGTCTCCTAAGACTCTAGTAAAGATAACAGTAAAAATAGTATCAATAGCTCATCATTAAACTTGATACCCATTCCAGACTTCTGATCAAGGAGCCCCTAAAATTCACTCAAATGGTCCGAAATAGATGTTCCCTCCTTATACTTTAAACTTATGAAACTATTCAGTAAGAATAATTTATTATTCCATGATTTAGAGGAAAACAAAGTCTATATCTTATCCAACATAGTTTTTGCATTTATCTCATTAGCAATATGATTATAAACATTATTTTCTACATGTTGCCTAACAAAACCACATACCTATTGATGTTCAAAATCCAATTCTTCTATAGATTTATCATTCGACTTTTAAGAACTAAAAATAGGAAGATGCATTTTCTTCACAAATAATAAATCTTTCATCTTGCCCTTCTTCATATGGTAATTAGTATCATTCAAGCATATCATCTTTATATTCATATTTGCCTCCATCCTCAAGCAAGTCAAATAACCCTTTAAGCAAGAGCTCTGTTGTCACTCTGATGGAGAATAAACACAGAAACACAATAACAAGTAATATACGACAGATATAAAACTCCCCCAACTTGCAAGAATCCATGAGGAGCAACAACAAATATATGGATGCAAATTAATCAAAATAAAATAGCGTAAAGAACATTGATATTTTAATGTGGAAAATCCCTCAATGCAAAGGTAAAAACCACGGATTGTCCAAACTAAAGAAGTAGCTCCACTATAATCAAATAAGGGTACAAGAAAGTCTCAAAATGATGCACAAGTTGTGCCTACAACCAACCAAAATAGCAAAACACTAAAGCCTACAAACAAAAAGCAAGAAGATGAAAACATTCAAAAATTTGCTGTTGTGCGAACACAATTCCTCCCCCCTCCATACTTCTTTTTACCGATCCAACCGTTGAAAACGACGACCTGAATGTTGTGAACCGAATGTCCTAAAATCAGTCTGATCCGATGGTTAACAAATGTGCAACAGATGTTTTCTGAGACTAATTTAACAAAATAAGTAATAGGGTTTACTCTTCTCTTTTCTCTTTTGGTGGTTGCATTTTCTTTCAAATTGTCTCTCTCTTTTTACCTTAATTAGACTACTCTCGACTTAAATAAGTGAGACACATGGGTAACAATATTTGGATCTTTCTCCACATAGGAAGGGAGCCCAATACCCAACATTTACAACGTTGAAGATGTTCAAGTCATTGATGGAAGATCAAAATTGACATGTCAATCTGAACCAAACAAGCACCACAACAAATCAGAAAACCAAAACATCACTACAATAAGGCGAACCATATCAACGTCAAAATAAAATGTGTGAAAACCAATTATTTGATTAATAAAGAATGAAAAAAAATGATTTAGAGTGGTGATTTCATATCATTAATTGACACAAAATCACACACTCTTAAATGAAGAAAAGAGAAATAAAATCAAAGATAGAAGAAGGTGACTGCTACTAGGTTACTAGGTTTCAGGAGATAGAAATTTAGTCTATTAAAATCATATTTAAACCTAATAAATATGTTCAATGTATATGAAAATTTAATAATAATAATAATAATAATGTTTTTTTTTGTTTTAAAAAAAATAATAAATATCACCATAATTAATTCATATAATTCATCGAAACATGATATTCAGCCTAATAATATTAATATTTGTCAATTGAATTAGAATTTAAGGACAAATAATAATATCGATATAAATTGTGCATATTTCTAAAATTTATAAATTAAAATAACAATGTTAAGTATTGATTTAAGTCACACCGAAGTATTTGAGTTAAGTCAAAGTCCATCTTATTTGCAATCCGCACGCATTTTCCTTATGCAAGTACTTATCTAAGAAAAAAGGTACTATTTAAATTAAATTTTCTTTTTCTTCAGATTTTATTATGTTTTGACTAAATTCTAATTATTAGAGTCTCGTTCTCATGAAAATTAGATTGTTCAATTAAAAAAATTTTAAATATATGATATATAAAATAAAAAATACATAAATAAAATTATAATTTAACTAAATTATATTTATGGAATATTAACATATTTACAATTATCATAAATATAAAATTATATATATATATAT
>JBBPBR010000006.1:4662570-4690306 GCA_037974775.1 Cicer pinnatifidum | reverse complement strand
AAAAAAAAAAAAAATTGAATTAAAGGTAACATTATATACATTTAAAGGCAGTTGTAAGTAAACAAATGGAATGATGAATTCAAGTGATAATGAAATTAACAATTAGCCAATAATTAAAAGATAACATTACTATTACATAAAAATAATATAAAAAAAAATAACACTAAACCACAATGTAACTCAAAAAAATTAACTCTTTCATGCATTACTCTTCTACCTTTATTCAAAATGTATCTTTCATTTTTCCTTTTGTTCTACATTCAAATCAAATAAAAATACAAAGTACTCCATAACCTTTTAACTAGTCTAAAGTATAGGTTGAAAACAAGGATAGCCAAAGATACCTTTAAATCTTTTATTCGCTTTAGTATCAATGGGTCTGTTTTTAGCAATTTATGTGATTATTTCTTGAACAACGTATCTGTCCAGAAAGTCTGCATTGCTTGGAGTCATTTTGATATGATTGGCACTTGATAATGTTGTCAGTTCTAAATCAATAGATCTACTCCGGTCTTGAAACCAATTCCACAGTACTTCAAATAAAAACAAATAACAAATAAAAACCAATAGTTTAATTTAGTATTTTGAGTATACACAAAAAATCCAACAAAATGACAAAGGTTTCTCAAGCATTCGTACCCTTCTTTTGTGTGGAGCTACTAGTTACTCTTAGCAATTAATGGTCAATGTTAAGCCATGTATTCCTCCTAATTACTAAGGGTGCCAGCAAAATGATAAACAATAAAAAATAAAAACTCTCAAACCATACAAATGTAAAAAGTGTTTCTGAAACTCACAATTTCACAATGAAAAAATAAAATAAAATAAAAGGTAACATGTGAATTCTAAACCATTTTCATTAAAGGAACACAAAAGCTAATAGCATATCGGATTTACAAAAGTGGAAGAGAATATAAGAGAGACATAAATAGATAATAAAAAACAGATATGATATCCAATTAAACATTTCCAATCAACCAAAAATTAACAATAAGTAAAAGTCTTATTTCCATCCATATACACCGGACATGCCAACTTACCTTGAGTACTCCATCCAGATGACTTGCCATAAACAGAAAAATCGTTAATTGTCCACATTAAGGTTGCACTCACACTACAAGAAAAACTAGTATTTATGGCAGCCAAAAGCCTTCACAAAGGAATAAAAGTCCTCACGACAAACACATTTGTGACGGTCAAAATGGTCACAAAAGCTCCACGAAAAAGTCTACCACAAATTTGTGAGGGTTAAGGTTGCCACAAATGATGAAACTAATTTAAAAATTCAGAGTTTGTGAGGACCAAGACCGCCACAAAAGTTAACACGGATAAAAAAAAAAGTTTGTGAGGACTTAGACCATCACAAATGTGTGACTTTGTTAAAATTAAATGATTTTATAACATTCGAAATTAATATTAAAAAATTATATTATATATAAAAAATTAATATTAATATAATTTAAAATAAAAAATTTAAATTAAATTTAAATAAAATTATATATAAAATTCTATTTTACTAACATAATAAATCATAACACCAAAATAACTACAATAAAAACATAACACTTCATCAATATTTTAGAAAATAACTACATTTTCATTTGAGTATAAATTTTACAATCTAAATATTTTACTAGTACATTTTTTAACAAATCTTACTAATATTAAAGTTTAAAAATAATATTTTACCCATTTTAAAAATAATATATTTTACACTCTAAAATAAAATATTAAGTCTAAAAATATTTTATAACCGTATAAATTTTTTTTAATAATAATTATATAAATTATTAATCAATATTTAAAATACATTACATACTAATTTGATATCGAGTAGTGTCTGACTTGAAATTTACAAACAATTAACAACTCTTCACAATAAACACAATAGCCCAACTGTCAAAATAAAAATTAAATAAGATTCATTAAATAAATAACTTCAAATAAAAAATAACATTAAAAAACAAAATATAAAATAAAAATTTACAGAAATTCAAGAGAGAAGGTAGGGAGAAAAGTTGGAGAAAAAATATTTGTAGAGAGAAGGTGGAGAGAAAATTTAGATAGAAGGTAGAAATGAAAAAATGAGATGAAGAGTAATATTTATAGGGAGAAGAGTGGGCCTTTGTGGCGGCCAAAGTAGCTAGAATATTGATCTTTTGTGGCGGCCAAAACAATAAAAAAACAATTGCCTTTATGGCAACTTAGACAGTCACAAAAGGCTTCCTTTGTGATGACTTTTATTTTTAGAAACTGCAACTAGATGATTTTGTGGGGCCAAAACCCTCACAATGCTCCAACAATGTGATTATTTTATCATCTCATGATATATTCTACAAATATAATAAATAAATAAAATAAGAATCAGTTGAAATTAAAACTATAAAATAAAATAAAATAGAAGGTAAATATCATATTAAAATCCTATAAAAATAAGTTTATCAACCAACACATTTTATCTTATATGTATTGTACTAATATGGACTTTGTTGAGAAATAGTCTTTTCCTATAGTCACATCTTCAATAATTTGAATTTCATACATTTACAATTTGATTTCCACCTTTACAATATTTGAAAAAAATTCAAATTTACTCATGCCGTTTTGACATAATAATAGTAAAAAATGTAAGATCCAATCCCTCATCTTTGAAATTTTATTTATATAACTTTTTATTCAAAATTTTCTATTTATGAATAGATACCGAAAATTTTAACATTAAAAAAAAATTAGTACATATACACACATAGACAAAACAAAGAAAATATTTTACATATAAGAGATTTAAAAAACAAACTTTCCAATACACATTAAAAACTGAGAAAAAAATGTAGATATCGAAAACAAAATATTCGATTTTTTTTTAAAATTTTGTATTGTCTACGAGGATATTTATAAAATTTCATACAAAAATTAGAAAAATGAGAAAATAGAGGTCAATTTGTAGAGGAATAAATTCAATTGTCCATAACTACTCATTTAAATTTTATCGTGTACCCCCCATTTTACCTATACCTTCATAATATTTTAAAAATGTCAGATTTACTATCAATTCTTTTTACTATTTTATCAACTCAATTTCACTTTTTTTTTTTTTTACTATTTTATCAACTCAAATTTACTTTTTTTTTAAACATTATGTATTGCAGTGATGAAAAAGAGTATATCATGCGCTTGCACATGCTTGAGAATTCATGTGTTGATAATAAAGTGTTTGTTGATTATGTGAAAGAAACTTGGTAGACTCCTCATAAGAAAAGGTTTGTTGAAGCATGGACAAATCGAGTGATGTGTTTAGAGAACACAACGACTAACAAATATTCATGTCACTACAAAACTTCGAATTTGTAGTCTTATTATATATTGTTTGATTGTTCCATGGTGATAATTTACATATAATGATAAGGTTGAATCAACTCATTGGAAACTGAAGTTAATGTTGGAACACATTATGGGTGACATGTGTAAATGTTGGGAGGCTATGAACAACATGATAAGGTTGCATTAAAAAAATCAAGGGCATGTTTCAGAAAAATTTCTATGATAAAGAGCATGAACACGACAATACATTTTATCGGAGACTTAATATATTTGTATCAAGAAAAGCTCAACATTTGTATCAAGAGAAGCTCAAAGACGCGTTGTTGAAGAACACGAGAAAGTTGAGTAAGTGGGTATCGACAAATCTGTATGTGGGTGGTCTCTCAGAAGAATAAACGGGTTACCTTGTGCTTCTGAATTGTTACAATATAAATTAATGGATAAACCAATTCCTCTAGATTCCCTAGATATTCAATTGAGGAATTTGATAATGGAATGTGAACTCATCCAAGACACAAAAGATGGATCATAGTTGCATATGTCTAATGAGATGAATGCCTTATGGAAACGCTTTTAACCACTTGATGTTATAGAAAAAGGCTTAACTGCACTTTTAGTCCCTCTATTTTAGCTGAATCGTGAAAGTAGTCCCCCTATTTTGTTTCTCCCCAGTTTTGGTCCCCCAAACAAAATTTTGGTCCAAAATTTGATGAAATTTCATTTTTTAAAGCCATATTACACCATTTATGATCGTATGTTTCAGGTAGAATTGTTAAAAATGAGATCTTGAGGTATAGTGTGACTTAAATAAATGCAAAAAAAAAAAAATGAAATTTCATGAAATTTTGGACCAAAATTCTGCTTGAAGGACCAAAATTGGGGAGAAACAAAATGGGGGGACTGCTTTCGCGATTCAGCTAAAATAGGGGGACCAAAACAGCAATTAAGCCTAGAAAAAAAGTGTTGAAAAGTAAGGTGTGTGAACTTGTTTTTCCAACTACAAGTTCAATGTGATCACCACCTAAAAAAGTTAAAACCAAAGGACGAGTGAAGAAGAGTACTTGTAAGAAGTTGGATGTATATTTTGTATATTGAGACACTTCTTACTTTGAGCATGTTAATGTAATATATTGTGAAGATCCTGGTTCCCAACCATCTCAACCATCAAAGAAGATACATTCTTATTCATCAAAGAAACAACCCTCTTAATCATCTCTATTTTCAATACATTTTTTCTTGAGACCATTTATTAATGTTATTCAACCATACATTAATGACATATTTAATGTGATAGCATATGGAAAATATGGCTATCGCGTTATTGCATTTTAGAGACGGTGAAGAGTATTGGTCTTTGATTCGCCATAATATGGACCAGGAGATTGATTCTCATATAAGTCCATATGATAGATTGTTCTCAGGATGCATTAGAGAATTCAGAAATTCTTTGAAGATAACAAGTTTTGGTATTCAACCCTAGATAAATGGATGTCTGATGACTCTTCATTATATGCATATTTTTTATTGTTTTTACTCTTATTTATCTTTTATTCATTAGTTAATTTAAGAATTTATTTGATATATTTTGTTAATTTTATTTCTTTGATTTAATGAAATGTTTATGTTCTTATTTCCTTGATTAAGTAGAGATTTTTCAGAGTTTTGTGTTGAAAAATGCACCTCAAGCGCAACAGTCGCGCCTGAGGCGCATTTCCAGCATTTTGCCACTGCTAGGACGCGTCTGAAGCGCACAAACTGCACCTGGGGCGCATTTCGGACCAATGATACTATCCAGGTGCGCCCGGAGCGCCAATCCTGCGTCTGGGGCGCGCACGCGCATCAACATTTATAAAAATGCAAATTTTCACTGTTTAAGCATCTTTTTGACTATTGAGAAGTGGGGAGACTTGTGCCCTAGCATAGAAACTCAAAGACGGCCGTTTCTAACACCATTGAAACAGTTTTATCAAGAATCATTCATGAATCTTTCGTGTAATTCTTCTCTAATCTCTACCTTTTATATCTCTGTCATGAGTAACTAAACCCTATTTGTTAGGGATGAGTGTAACAAGATGAAACTCTTATTTTTCTGATTTGATTTCTAATTATATGAATGAGTTTATTGAATTATTTTTCTCATTTATGTGCTTAATGCTTTTTATTGTTTGATCAATATTAAAATGTTCTATGATTCGTATTTTGAAATGGGAGGGGACTTTACGAATGCTTGAGATGAGAAATTCATGAATTTATAGTCTAGGAATAGATGCAGGTCATGAAACCAATTAAATTAGTTGCAAAGACAATAGTTTAAAAAGAGGATTCCTGTACAATAATGCTTAATTCTAATCTTAAATCTACTAAGGAATTAGGGGTTACTTTGGAATTAAAGGTTCTGTCACTAAGACATTAGGGCAAGAATAATAAAGAGAATTCGGTAATCATTCAATAAAGGAATTCAGTAACTATGATCAAATTAGGCACCAAGGTTGGATTCGAAGTGAAACTCATCCACGACATTTTTCTCATTATAAAGGATCAATTTTATTACCACTGTTAATTTCAAATATAATTTCAATCAACTTGGGAACCTTTTGTTCAATTGTAGTAATTAAATATAATTCAATAGTAAAACGCAATCCTTGAGTTCGACACTTGGTACTACCGTTTTATTATTACTTGCAACGATTCAGTACACTTGCTGAAACACTATCAATGTCCATACCTGATAAGGGTCACGTGATAGCGATAACATATAATATTATTCTAGTCATGTTTGGTCAGACATTTTCTATGACTTTCTTTCCTATGAAGGATTCACACTTAGGGTCAACAACAAATGGTCGCATTATATGTATTGGTTTTTTCAAATTAAGTCATTAATTGGGTTATGGTAAAATGATATTATTTTCTTAAGTAATACTTATTTTTTTAAAATAATAAAATTATTTATTATTTCAATCGATTTTGTAGTTAATGATGAAAGATGGATTTTGTAACACCCCGGCCCTCCAGCGTTACCGGCGATGCTATCTCACGAACTTCTCGCCCCCCCCCCCCCCCCCCCTTTCACTCCTCAATTGGAAATCTGACGAGTTTTTATCTTCCGTGGGATTCGAGCCCGGTACCTAGGGGATAAATACCACCTCCTCAAAGATCCCACTACCAATTGAGCAGGGACAGGGTGTTACAGATTTCCAATGTCAGACATTGCACCAGCTTGAAAGAAATATTGTATCAATGAGGCAACTTCTTGGCCAATAGTATATACAAAACGTCTACAACAGTGGGGGTATTTATTAGGTCATATGGCACATGTTACACAAAATGCACCAAAAGAACCAGTAGATGTCATGTCATTAGATGAAGATTGATTTTGCATGGACTACAATACTTTAAAAGTTATATAAAATCACTTGTTATTAGTTCATTTTAGTTACTAATTTCTTTATATTTCATCTTGTATTTTATTTAGTTGTTAACTTACGTTTTTCATAACAAATAATATAAAGTTAACGATATAATAATAATGTAAAATAATGAAATAACATTAGAAACTACAAAAATGATATTCATCACAAATAAACGTAAATAATTACTAAACTACTATTGTGACGCGTTAAATACAAAGCTCTATAAAAGTAACTATACATGTCGTCATCTTGCTCAACATCATGTGCATCAAACTCTTGTTGTATAAAGTCATCCACATGTTGTAGGATAGATGGATGTTCACTAAAAACTTGTGCATTGGTGGAGACATTAAAATATGGAGCGTGGGATACACCATCTGGTTGCGCTAAAAGTGGATGAGATATCCTGTAGAACCACTCCAAATATCTATCTTGACACTCAGATGGATATGTTGCATGATGTATCATACGATGCAGTTCGGTGACAAGGGTCAAATATCTCATCCATTCCACATCTCTAGAAAGAAAAGGAGGTGGTGGGGGTGGAATATATTGAATATATCCAAATTGTCTCAAACATCTCTTGAACAAATATGTCACTATTGTGATGCATATTCAGAGGTGGCTGGTGTATAACATAATATCATCAAAGGGAATGACATCCATATGATTCTCTTATGGTATCCATATGACGTCAACAGGTGTCAGTGCATCTATCATCTATAGGTACTCATGAATTTTTTGTTTGTCTTGTTTATAGATCTATTTATTCATTATGGCAATGCACTCCATGTTAGCACTCTAGTCATCTCTTTTAAAAATATTTGGAAAATGTTCATAAATTCAACATTGTTGCAAATAAAAATAAATAAATTAATGATCAATATAAAAATTAATAAATAAAAACCATAACAATTAACAATAATTATAAATATGTAATACATGTAGTAGAACATATATTCACCCAATTGCTTGGTGTCATAACAGTTGGTGTATGAGTGGTAGTCATAAAGAACTACAAGTGCGGCAGTATCCCAGACGTATCTAGTGATATCTTCCAAATCTCTGAATAGGGAAATGTACTTAACATCAATTAATATATGACTTTTATCTGTGAAAATAGTATTCCTTACCAAATTCAGCAAATACGCCCTAGCAGCACAATCAAATTTCTCTGCTGCATATTATCTTTTTAAAGACCTCTTTCAATCAATCTAACTAGTAGTGTGCGCCCATTGTCTTTCTAATTTCCTTTCATATCTCTTTAGTAAACACCCGTAATAAAGTTATTGCAAGATTATATGCCATTGCTTTATCTAGGTCGGGTGGTGGACCATATAACTCACCTTTAATATGAATGTCTAATAGATTGACAACATCATCCATAGTAATCGTGATTTCACCAAATGACATGTGAAATGACGAGGTCTCAGAGTGTCATATTTCTAGAAATGCAGAAATTAGGTTATTGTCAATCAACTTCAAACTACCCTATTGTAGTGGCGATAATCTAGACAAATTCACTCATTTCTCAATAATTCGTGGGAGTACTCCTAAAGTAAATTGTTGCAGTTTCTTTCCATGAGCAACTATTTTTAACATTAGTCGATTCTGAATACAATGCTCTCGCTCGCCATCATCTTCTACTATAATTCGTTGTCTTCTCCAGGATATTATTGGTCGAATCCTTTTTTGGAGCATCCATGATGAAGTATCAATGTCGTGTGTTGTTCGTACTATTTTTTCGTCTTTTCCTCTTGCACCAACATCCATTGAGAAAAAATGAATTAAATAAATAACAAAGAAATAAAAAAATTAAAAAAAAAAAAAACTTTCAGAAAACTTAAAAAGAGTACTCTAGTAATGAGCTGTATTCAAGAAATGTTAAAAAAAATATTTTCGGGTTGTTCCTGAAAATTTCAAATAAGTTTTTTGATATTAGAAATCATAAACATAAATTTTCAAAAATAAAAAAAAATAATATTTACTTATATATCAAAAAATTAAAATGACAAAAGATTAAAAAATTACAAGTTTTAATATTTATACGAGAACAAATATATCTTCTTATTATGGTGAAAATTTTATCTTTTTATTACTATTGTTATGACTTGAAATTGGCCCAACTATAGTCTAGTGGGCTAGGCCGCCCGAATTCTTAATTGTCCAACGTAAGTTGCAGAATTTGCTAGTACGTATTTGGAACTTTTTTTTTTTTTTACAAGAACACATGTTATTCAATTTTTTAAAAAAGATAAGTTATTGATTAGTAAGGAATTTGACAAAATTATATATAAAAAAAGTTAGAATAAAATATAGAATTAGAAGAAAAAAATATTACACCATAACTCCTTTTATACAAAAGTATAGGTATTTTAAATAAAAATAATTAAATTATAAATAAAATAATTTATATAAAAGTTAATCTCGGAAAGGAATTTAAATAAAGAACGATTAAATTATAATAAATAATTTATATAAATGATAAAATTATAGGTCTGGATCCAGTAATACTAATGTGATGAGATTTGAACCTCACATCCTATTTAAAATATTTTATTACTATTATTCGAAGAATCTACTTGAGATCCCTCAACTACTCTCAATACACCCACAAACTCGCTGAAATAACAAAATAACGTGATTCCACTATTTTAATAAAATAAAAAAAATAATAAAAAAATCGGAAGATTTAAATTTTTGAACATTAAAAAAAAAGCGTAGGTACTAGCGCCCATAACCAATCTTATACATAAATTATTGAAATAATTTTTTTGTCTCAAATATTTAATGTGAAAATTGTGACGGAAGCAGGATTTAGGAAATATGTGGGGTTAGGGGAATATTTTCAAGGGACCGAGTTAAATTATTGTCGTTAATTTGATTTGATATTTACTTAATTATGATTTAATTTCTCTCTTAATTAAATATATTTTATTTTTATATTTTAATTTAATTGATAAATGTCAATATTATTAAGTTGAACGGCTTGTCTCAGATTCGAACCGATACCTGATAGTTGTGTAAAATAATTATATATTTTTCATTAATTCAATCCTTTTTAAAAGTTGTTGATGATCGATGAATATTTTTTGTCATATATTGTTTTATATGTTGCTGATGTTGATGAGTTGGTGATAATAATTGTTTGATTGTGCTAAATTGTATTTGTTGTTTTGATCTCTTAATCAATTAGATTGATATGTTAATCTACTGTATGAGTTAATAATTGATTAGTATAATAGGTTAATCAAGTAAACAATTGATATAATTAATTAAATCTTTGCGAAAACTTAATAATTGTTAAATTGATAAGTTTTAATAGTAATAGAGGTTAGTAATTAATAATGAGTTAGTTGTTAGTGTTTGCTAATTGTTGAAGACGATGTCTTAATATGATGAAGTAAATGTTATATAGTGTTGATGATGATATGATAAATACCTTTTTGCATGTGCATTTATGAGTAGGATATTGATTATTGAGGGGTTGTGTCTTTATATAATTAGAGTAGAAGGTTGTTGTGGTCTTGAGGGTGACATTGGTAGGAAGGTTTAGTATAAAGGCAAGACATTTTTTAGGTGTTGATGTTGAATATTAAGTCGTTTTGGTGAGACTCTTTAATTGATGTAGTAGGTGATTTTTCTAATTGCGTTAATTTGAAATTTGTTGGATCCACATCGAAGCATTAATTGATTAGTGTTGCATATTTGCACTTTCATGCATTATTAAATGTTATGTTAACGTTTGTGTTTATGTTATATTGATGTGTTCATGTTTTTTATTGGAAACCTCCCCATCACAAATATTTTTAGATCGAGATAAATATTTGTCCGCAAGTTTATAACTTTATTAACCAATGAATTCATCATCATACTATAATTATAATGGATTAATTGGTTTTGCTTTGGACTCTGTTCTTACTAACATAGTAGAAATTTATTCTTCAAGCAATCAAGCAATCTATGTAGTCTATTTGTACCCTAATACCTATTTAAGAGCAAATTCTTGCATTCTCGTAGTAAATTCTCCATTCTCCCATCTCTTGTTGAACCAATGATCGATAATGCATTCAAGTGTCATTTGTTATTCTTTTATTATGATTGAGATAACTAATCTTTATTTGTTTTTCTTTGTGGCTGTATGCATATCATTTATGCAGGTAGTTGATGAGTGGAGATATGAAAACGAGAACAAAAAAAAAAGCTTATAAGTGATCAACATGTTGATTTTATATTAGATAGTTTATTTAGTTATTGTTAAGTTGTTGTTATTTTTTTTTAACAGATTTTGGTTTTAATTTTTGGGATATTAGATTTGGTTGTGAAATTATGAGATATTCGAAGTTAAATTTTTTGTTTGTTTGTTTGATTATAATTTTTCATATATGATTATTTGATTTTTTTTTTGCTTTGAAATGTTTTAAATTAATCCAAATTTTATCATTTTAATTTTTAAAGGGTGTATCACAGCCTCTCTTTGAATAAAAATTATAAAATTAATAAAAACGCTAAAGTAAAGCAACAAGATGGTCTTATTCTTAGAGTCACTAAACAATACATTTAGTGTGGATCTTCTTGAGAGCTAGATGCCACGACATCTCTATATTTTTAAATTTTTTTTTATATTGATTATCAAATATAATAGTGATAAATTATTAAAATATTTTGCAATTTTTGTTTTGAGAAACACGGCATCCCTTATATTTTCTAAAATTATAATTTTTTATATAGGTTATCAAAATAATAATGATAAATTATTAAAATATCTTCTAACCTTTCTATTTTGAAAAACAGCATTTCGCATCTCCCCTTATGTACCTATCTTATGTCTATTCAATTTGTTCTCCCTCTCTTAAAATTTATACTAATAAAATTAATATAACGATATCTATCTATTAACAACAAATTCTAACACTTTTAGTTAACAACTCAACTACTATCTATTAATAAATTTTTACACGTTAACAATTGATATATAATATAATGTTAACAATTGATATATAATATAATGAGATACTATTTTTTAATTGTGAATTTATTTATGTATTTTTTAGAAGTGACACGATGTTTAAACATAAAAAAATTGATGTATTTTTCAACAAGAAAATTTTTGACATAGACGAAAATCGTAAAATAGATATATTTTATTTCATTAAATTGTGTGAAATTCTAAAAACTTGTATAAATTGTATGACAAAAAATTATAAAACTTATTGTGTGAAACTCTAAAAGATATATATAACTTTTAAGAATTTCAATTATAATATTTTAGTTAATACTTATTGCTCACGGGCTCCCCTCAATATTTTGTTCTAGATCCGCCACTAAATACATTATTAATACAATATATAATTATTTATCATATATTTTTCTTACATATAAAAATAGATTTTCTACTACCAGATAACTTGAAAAATAAGTAGAAACTTTTTTTATTTCTCTCTTTTAGAATCACATGTTTTTATATAATTCAAAACATCTCAAAATTATAGGAATAGATAAAAGAAAATAGT
Organism: Cicer pinnatifidum; assembly: GCA_037974775.1. Taxonomy (NCBI): domain Eukaryota; kingdom Viridiplantae; phylum Streptophyta; class Magnoliopsida; order Fabales; family Fabaceae; genus Cicer; species Cicer pinnatifidum. Next base: position 4,678,059 of record JBBPBR010000006.1, on the reverse strand, counting down.
GATGATATTAACTCTTGAAAAACCAACTAATTAAGTGAAGGTAAGAAACATTTATTACTAAAATAGTTATTAATTAATCTTTTTAACTTTAACGGTTTGGTTTAATGGTCAAAAAACATCCATTAAATTCATATACTGCGAGTTCCATTCTTACTACTATCATTATAGAGAAACAAATATAAACTTTTTTATAAGTGACGAATTCTATCTAATTTGAATATTATTGATGTTTGAGTGTTTATCCAACTTTTAAGCTAAGGTATTAAGTTAATTCGGTTGTGTTGCGCATGTTGTTTATGCATTTTCTCATTCATGATACAACTCTGAAGTGTTAATATATTTTCACACTTGACTTTTAAAAAGAAAATTAATAAAACAATTTATACAAAACATTTTTAAATAAAAAAAAGGACATACATACACGTAGAGAAAACCTAAACGGTTGATGCAGAAGTATCTATACATCGCAAAATCCACCACGTGTCAATTTCCAAAGCCCTAAATATTTAGGTCTTCACAAAATTACAAAGGGTTTAAGCACTTTTCATTTTACATTTTTTTCAAGCTGCGATAACTGTGTGATCTTCAAGGTACGTAACAAGATCTCATCAAAATCACAACTTTATCACAACCCATTTTCCCCCTATTTAACTGTTTTCTGATACAGATTCTTTGGACTTTTTTTTCTTCGTATTTGTTTGTTAATTGAGTTTCACTATTTTCAGTATTTTGACCTTAATATTGTGCAAGATTTGTATTTTACTGCTTTGAAGGTTTCTGTTTTGTGAAAAATGCAATTGGGTGTTAGGGAAATAGAATCAAAATAAAAGAAATTAACTGAAAATTTACTTTTGAGTTTTGTTTTTGTGTCTTATTATGTAAAGGGTTATTTTCTTAGAGGTTTTTTTTTTTTTTTTTCTTACGCGATTGTGGCATATATGCTGCACATATGAGAATGTATCAGAATGATAGAGTTTGTTGGTTCTTGTTTCAAATGGGGACATAGTTACAGTTATTTGGGAACAAGAAGTAATTTGAAGTTTATAATTTTAATTGGGGATGAATTTCTTGTTAAAATGCTACTTAAAGCACCTATTATTATCACTATGATATCATCACTGTCATATTTTATTTTTATTTTAATTTGGGGGACGGAGGGTGGCTATGAAGCATTGATATAGACGGTGGACACAACACTGATACCGACACAAATTTAACATAATGAAAGTAACTGAAAGTAACTACATGTATGAGTATTGTATCGGTCTCCGACAGAACACATGTTAGACATTGGACACGCCTTTGATGTGAAGTTTCGGTGTTGTATAGAAAGGAAGAGAAATGGGGAAGGCCAGAGGGATAGAATGAAGAAGACAATCATTTGTTATTGCATTCACAGCCATGTACTCTGTTTGACAAATTTAGATTACATGTTGTCACTTACAACTTATATTTCTTCAGTTTTTCGGTACTTTTTAAATGAGACTCCAGGGTGGTGACCTGTATTACAGGAAAGAAGCAGGGATACAGAAAACACCACTTAGAACCCTGTTTTAATCCTGCCCTACCAAGTGATTGATCTACGGATGAAATCCGCATCCGACAAACTAGGCTGCCGGTCACTTCGACCACAACACTTAGTGGTCACTTATGATTCCTTAGGCCGTGGCTAATGTGTAATTAGATTTCATTTCATTAGATAAAATTTCAATTTTAATTCTTTTTGATGGACCTTGTTGTGGAATGTGGTACTTAGAAGAGCATAAGTTACAATGAACAATGGGTATTCATTTAAATGATATTAATTTTCTGCGGTCTGATGCTTTTAAGGTTTGAGAAATGGCGTTCTTGGGTAGAATTGGAAAACTACTCCGAAATTCTGCTGTCAAGCACATCAATCATGATGTATCTGTGTCTACTCCTTCGGTATTCCAAGCAATTAGATCAATGTCATCTGCAAAACTCTTTGTTGGAGGTACTACATTAGTTTATCATGTTGAATTTTTTAAATGGAATGAAGCTATAATTTTTCAAATTTCATTTGTGATGCAGGTATTTCATATAACACTGATGATAGTAGTCTCCAACAACATTTTTCTCGCTACGGAGAAGTACTTGATGGTAATTTTATTTCTGACTCTCATAGTTTACTTACTAGTTTTTCATCATTTCAGGAAGATGTAATATCAAACAAAACATGAGTTTCGACTCTTCAATGGTTTCTGAATCTAACATAGTGAGCCAAAGCAAACCAGAATGATGTTCATCTTATATATGATTTGTAGAGTTGTTACTGTGTTTTGATAAATGAAAAGATTTATTGAAAGAAAATGCAGTTATGCTGTTGTTTCATTTTGTTCTTTGTTCCTCTCTTTTGTAAGAATTAGTTTACAATTGTAGTTGTTTAATTGCCACCAGCTGTAATGTGTAACAAACTTGCAAGCAACAATCAAATGTTTTTCTATAAAACAGTAAAAACAGTGTCTCTGTCAAGCATATATGTATTTCAAGCTTTGATATTGTCGAGTTTACGTTTTCTACACTAAAACTGGTTATTTTTAATGTTCTTCCAGCAAAGGTCATCATGGATCGTGAAACAGGCAGGTCCAGAGGTTTCGGTTTCATAACTTTTGCAACAAGCGAGGATGCATCTTCTGCCCTTCAGGCCATGGATGGCCAGGTATTATCCGCTTTTATGGCGGTTCATCTTGCTAAATTCTAAAATTCACCAATAGAGTTATCATCGCCTCATATTAATATAAGAATTATGAAATAGTTAAACACATTATATTTGAAATATATAAGATTTAGTAAAATATTTGCCAACTTAAATAAATTCTTGTATATTTAAATGAAAAAGAATGAGGATACAATTCTTTATATAGCAGTTGTATTAGAATTTCACCATCAATTAATTGTTGCTGTTTGTTTCAAACTTTCAATTGAGTCAATGTTTACGAAACTCAAAATGTTGCAATGTTTCTTGTTGTAGTATCTTAAATTATGTTTTGTAACAGGATCTTGATGGTCGGAGGATACGGGTGAACTATGCTACAGAAAGGTCGCGTCCTGGGTTTGGTGGTGGAGGTGGCGGCTATGGCGGCGGCGGATATGGAGGTGGCTATGGAGGTGGAGGTGGTTATGGTGGTGGTGGTGGCTTTGGTGGTGGTGGTGGCTTTGGTGGTGGTGGTTATGGTGGTAGTACATACGGACGTAATGATAATAACAGGGGTGGAAGCTATGGTGCCCCGACCAGCTATGGTGGTGGCAATGCTGAGACTAGTTACCCTGGTGGTGGTGGTGCTGCTAATTACCAATTCAATGAAAATTCTGGTGATGTTGCCTCTGCTAATGGTGAACTCAACAGCAACTCTAGTTTGGGTTATGATGGCCAACTTGGAAGCAACCATGGTGATGGAATCGGCGCAGATAGGGATGACTTCATTGAGCCACTTGAAGACAACCACGTGACCGAGAAGGAGAACAACGATGAACCTGATGACTACGCTCAGACCCGGTGATGAGGTGAGAGTATTTTCATCGTGATGGAATGCCTTGCGAATAGTGAGTAACCTTTGAGACTGATGATATAATCAAATGTGTTGTCCGAATATTTGTCTACTTTTTTGCTTTTTAGTTTTCCAAACTTCATTGTTTGGCTTAAATTTGATAGTTTGTCAAGTCAATGTCTAATGTAAAAATAAGAGCTTTCTAGGATTGATTGCAACTCAATTTATAATGATTTTGATTTTCAACCATTTCTAGTCAATAATTGATGTGAAATGACATGTTTTGAGAATGTGGAAACAATCTATCCGAGTTACTGTAATCAATCACTCCATAAGAACTAGTGTTATCACATGGCAGCTATAGTGTTATAGCGAAGTGGATTTTAACAAACCGCTATTGTTCCACAATACGCAATTTAGTATATAGGGTTGTTAAATATCAGCTATAACAGTGTTATAGCATAACACTGTAGTGTACTTATGTGATCAGTGATTGACCACACAGGCTCAGAAGATCACTTTGATTTCGTGTTGATTGGTATCTGCAATTGGCAGAATAAAGGTGAAGATAAGGGATGCTTAAGTTTACTATAACGGTTAAGGTTAAGTTGGCATAGGAGTTGGCTGTTTTGATGGTAGTGTTAGTGTTGATTTTGTTGAATAATGAATGGCTTCTAGTTTAATGGTTGCTGAGTGAAGTTGTGTATGCTAATGTTTACAAGAATGAGGTGTATTCTTTAGTGCTTTGTTTGAATATTTGTTTATGCATAAACTTAGAGATAAAATATTTTATCTTTTGACTAAATAATATTAAAATACATTGGACAATAGTGGTATAATATTTTTGTTTTCTTACTTTTTTCATTTTCTTTCCTATCATTCTTTTTCTTTCCATTTTGTTCTCTATACCACCAATATATTCATGTTATAATATATATACATTCCTACATTAAAAATTTAAAATATTATTTATTAGAGTAGATTATATATGAAGTAAATCCTGTTATACAAAGTTACAAGTTCTTCTCACTCTTCCAACTAATAATAAAATATTTGTCAATCTGTTTCAAGAAAGTTTAATCAGATGAATATTTTAGACATTCTAAATGTAAAATTGTAACGTGATCATCAAAATGATAATTATGATTAAACTACACTTTTTAACAAACATAAGTTGGTCCGAACGAAAGGAGTTCGAATCCTCTAAGAGGAGGTTCAGGGTACAATATATTATAATCTTTTACTTGATCAGAAATGATCACTTATAAAGCTTTTACTTGATTTTGAACTTCGGTTTATAGTCAACTCTAAACCATGGTGCAGATATCTCTCCCAAATAGCGCCCAGTGTATGTATGTATCACTTGTCTGTCATCCCCACCGATATTAAAATCAATTTAAAACTTGAAATCCTTTACACAAAATTCTTAAAGTTTAATTTATTTTTTAAATTACTGTCATTAAATGTTAAGATTTAATCCAAATATTGCAATAGATTGACTGTCCAAACTACTTCGCATGTGAAGGAAATTAAAAATATTGATTACGTGGATAAACATTTATTACCAAAACGAGGAAGCAAAAAGTAGTAATCAAACCCCTTATCATAGCATAGTTACCGTCACATTGGTGGCCAACTAAACTATTTAAAATAGATTACCAGTGTGTACACGAAAAAAATTACAACAGACAATCTGGAAAGCGGACGAGAATGTGCAGTTACAGCCTGTTGAGTTCAAATGCTACTCAACAATCAACTAGTTATCTCCAAAAATCATGCTCAGGGATCTCCACTCTCCATTGCACTATGAAAAAGTAATCAACGTACCCAGCGATCATCGAGAACCGATGAAATGGCTAAATCCCGACCTAATCAATTTACTAATTTACACCACTTTTTTTCAACATCCACTTTACAGCTCATAAAGCCCAGAAAGGCTTTTGAATCCCATTTGCTTGGGTGGTGCGAGGAAGCATTTCCTCATTTGAATCGTCTAGGTCATCATCATCATCATCCCCATATTCCATTAGCTTGACCAAAGTATCTGAAATAAAGTTACACAGAAATTTAGAAGATGGCCAATAAATAAAGCATGCCAAGTCAATTAAAGAGTGTGATAATAAATGCTCCATACATAATACAAATTATAGAGAAAACAAAGAATGACACATAAATGAATAAAATTAATAATGACACGACAAGACAATATTAAAGTTGCTCAATTTAGTAAAAGCGAGTTTAATGCTAACCAGGAACTGCATCAGATTTTGTCTTCAGTAAATTATTGCTCTTGTCTTGTACTTTAACTTCAGTTCGATCATAAAACTTAGGTGGAGGAGGTGGTGGGGGCATAGTTCTTTGTGGAGGAGGTGGTGGAGGCATTTTTCTTGGTGGGGGTGGTAGAATTCCACTGGACGGTGGCTGAATCAACTTCTTAGGAGCAGGCATAGTCGATATATTCCTCACGACCAAGTCATCAGATTGTTTGTTAGGTTTTAGAAGTTCTGATCCCTGCAATTGAGTTAGAATGGAACAGAAAAAAAATCCAAACACAACTTCTGAGTCAGATATTTTACTAATTGTTCCAACACACCAAACTACAAGTCAATTGAGACTCTGAACTATAAAAACTAAAAGTGAAAATAAATACAGAAAACAATGCAAAATAATATAGGGTAGGATGAACTATCATTCTACGACATGAATTAATGTCACACAGATGAAAAGGAAAATTTGTACAACGAAAACAGTTTAAATAGCTAATTAATATAATTATAATGTAACATGAAAAGGAATTTCATGTGAGATGTTTTGTTTAAGATGTCGTTGACAGTATCTTCTTGGCTATAAAAATATTGGATGTTCAAGAGTGTCCTTTCAATGGATAACCTAAAATTGAAGGACCCTTATCATTTTTATGTACTTCACTCACATATTCTAAATTTTTTTCTTTTTCTTATTGTACTCTATGATTGTGATGTTGATATATCATTCTCTAGTTATATTTTTTTCCCCTATCTCTTTTCTGAAGAAATTTAGAGCCCATATATGCAGGATTGGAGGGCAAAGCCCCAAGCTTGCAGTAACTTAAACAATGAAGAGAAAAATCAGAATAATATTTGGACTGGCAAGGGCATATTGTGAAGCCACGTGTAAACCCTCAAAAACTGAAAACCCTGTCAAACATACAAACCAACGGCCCAACAGACAAGTCCAGTGTCAGCATATTAGCTTCATAGAAGGTCAGAGAAAATACCTGGAATATAAAGTATTAACAGTCAGCACAAGATAATATGTTTAGAGAATAGAGGAAGAGATGAAGAGCATTGCAAGATAAGTTTTGTACTATTATTTTATTTGATAAAGAAAGAAAAATTATTATTTTATTTGATAAAGAAATAAAAATTATGAAGAGAACAGAAAAGAACTAAAATTTTAGTTTAGAATGTCAAAGTATCTACAGATAGATCTAGATGCAACAGAAAAGGGAAAAAAATATGAAAATATGAGGTTGTCTGCTCATGATCTGTATATACAACTGGTTTAATTTAAATTTCTTTTGTCAAATAACAATTTCATCTAAACAAACAGCTGAAAGTGAATATGCCAAATGTATCATATCATGCAAGTATAAAAACCACCCAATGTTGTGACCAGAAGAGAAGAAGTGGTACAAATAGAAAAAATAAAAGGGTAACAAATATTTGCTTCTATTGCAAAAAGAGAAAGTTCTCATCAAATCAGTCATTTGAGGGGTTAGCTTATCACAGATCTGCTAGTATACTAGGCACTTGACCTATGTTTCTGAAGTATTTGATATTTGCTATTATTTAAGTTATTGGGTTTCAATCCTAATACTTTGCCACCTTTGGTTTTGAAAACCAAAAAACATAAAGATAACTGTTAAAAAAAACTAATGAGTAATCTCAGTTTTCAAATGCCAATATTGCTATTAAAAACTCCGTACTCTGAAAAATGTAAAAGGGAAGTAAAGTTCATAATAGAGAGGGAGCTGTCCCTTCAGAAGGTAGTTAGCAGCTTTGTGTGTATCAATCTTTTCTTTTCAAAGAATGATTCTTTCATTTGTTCTCATCAGAACCCACAGTCTTCAGATTCCCAAGTTCATTTCCCAATTCCCTATTAATCCTACACACTATCTCAGTTACATATCAGAGTGTTTCATGTTCACAATAATATTTTCTTGTTGAAGTTAAACACAAGATTCTTTAAAGTTATTTCCATATTATTCATTTGCATCTTTATGGTGCTCCTCATTTACAGTCCTGACGTCAGGTAATTCTTGTTTTGATTATTTATAAAATATTCAAATGTCCAAATCTGATTAATAGTATATATCTGAATCCAAAGAGCACAGGTATTAAACCATACTTCCCATAAACCAAGCCTTTTATTTGCAGCAACCTTACTAGTTGCAAGAAACTACGACTAAAAAAAAAGGATTGAATGATATTCCCCTGACTCATGCAATGATGTATTAAAAGATTTTATCAATGGCAATGCAATAACCTGATTGAGTTTTGTGCTCTTTGAAACAACTGGTAATTCTTGAAACTTCCGCCTCTGAGGTGGCCGTTTATCCTCTTTTTCATAATCAGAGCTTGTGGTTGATTTGAATTCTCTGTTTGATGCTGATGTTGTGGGAGCAACGGTTGAAGCAACGGGAGGCGAGTGTCTCAGGGCAAGGGCAACTTGTTGCAATGGGGTAGCTTGAGGATATATTCCACCATATCCAATATAGCTAGTGCCACCTGATACTAAAGGAGGAATATAACCAATCATGTTTGCTTGAGGACCTGGGCTTAGATATCCTGTAGATTGTTGTGTAGTCCCTGAAGTGGCGGCAGTGATGACACTAGGCACTCCAACCAAGGAAGCTGGAGGAACTGGTGTCAAAACTGCAGTTGATGACATTGAATTAGTGCCTGCGGCTGTGCTTGCCTCTCGATCAATTCCAAAACTCTGAACTCCACCCATCAACTGCTGTGGGGGTGGAACAGCACTATAAACTTGTTGTGGGGGTGAAATGGCAGTAGAAATCTGCTTGGACAAAGAAGGGCCACTATAAACCTGCTGGGATGATGGAACAGCAGTATATACCTGCTGTGGAGGTGGAGCAGCTGTATATACCTGCTGTGGAGGTGGAACAGCACTATAAACTTTACATGATGAAACCCTATGACAGTTAAATCGAAAGTTATTTCCTAAAACTTAAAGAAATCCAAGTTAAAGTAATTTATTATGGTCCCAACCAACATAAAAATAACCAAATAACATTGTTTAAAGAATTGCAATGGAAAAAGATGATTGTCAATCAGATTTACCAGACCTCTACTTCCAACAGTGGGAATCCCACCCACACACTGCTATCTCAAACCCAATCTTAGTTCCAAAAAAAATTAAAATTCAATGCAAACCAAACAAGTTCTGAATTTAATATTTAAATCAACCAACAAAGTCCAGAGTTTCAAATTTCTCAATTACAGTACAAACTACAAAGACCGTGTGAAAGAACCTATCTGTAACACAAAACTAACTAAATTGTAAACTAAAATAATAATATTAATAGTGGGATAATATAAGTGTCACTGAGATAGAAAGCAACAGCAATGGAACATACATTCATGAAAATAATCATTTATAAAGCCCTTCATGAGATTCCGTGGAGTGTGTGCAGGGCAGAAGCTGTTAGGTATCAGCCTCAAACCCACGACTCTAGGCTACACGGCACACATCGTGATTGTCGCCTATTAGTTAAAAGAGTGTAAGTTAGAGAAAAAAAAAGTAGTTAAGGGGAACTAATAATTGTAACAGCAGCAACAAAAGATAGTTAGAAGAGTGAAAGTTAGTTACAGACAGTATAAATAGGGGTCTGTTAGTAGGAAGAAAACATTTTTCTGTGTGGTGTAAGTCTCATTGCGTGGGAGAGAAAAGGCCTCTCAAATGCCTTAGAGAGTTTGTTCTCATTTGTACTCTGGTTTAGTTTTTGCCCCATTGCGGAAGCTCAACCATTTCTTTGTGAATAATACAAATATACAATCTATTCTTTTCAGTGAATTACCATTTCAAACACATCGCTAGCCTTCAAAGAATAAAAGTAACGAGTTAGACAAAACCCCGAATATTCATTTTCTACTTGTCTCATCTTAATAAACACAAATCTCAACAAAAACAAACTACACTAAATCTTCTTTGACGATATTAGTTTCTATGTGAAAAGAACACCTTTAAAGCAGAAATTGTTTGGAGGTGAGAGCCTCTCACCAGTCACCTGAGCCATTGACAATTTGACATCATTTTGATCTAACTTGCCATCTATCATACTAAGGAGAGGATACATGTTTTTCCAGGATGAGTGTATAGAAAAGTAATATTTAGCCCCCTTTTTCCAATGGGTATGAAAGTATATTCCAAATTCACTTCAAAAAGCACACGTGATATTAATAATTCTATAATGAAAAAGGACTGTTGTCGTGTTGGCATCAGCGTAGGAAATCTTCATAAGGTAGGTTGTCATGTTCCATGAACTATTAAATAATAAAAATTTGGATTTTCTATAAAAAGATTTGCTCCTACATGGTAAGAGCAAATATCCTAGAAAAACATCGAGTATTTCCTAAAATTTTCTCTCTGGGAAGAAATAAAATCTGGCCCACAGATCCTATACCATATGACAATATAAAATTAAATACCTCGAAGCACCACATTCCGTACTGATTGTATCCAAAAGATTTTCAGCCAAGTACTTAGCATCTTCAAGGCTTTTTGCATTGTTACTAGACAAAAACAGGTGCATAGGTTGCTGTTCTTCTGCAACCAGAAAAGGAATCAAATTGAAAACCATAGATAACGAAGATAAGCTATGTTGAAATAACATTCCCTTCAAAAGTTCAGATCATACAAATAAAGAAAGTACCTTCTCCATTTGAGCCTTCATCGTTTCCTGAACCACTTCCTTTCAGTATTACTGTTGCTCCTGTTTCATTCATAATGTGATTTATATACTGGTCCTGCGCGATCAAATCCAAACGACCACCAACACCAAAAAAAAATTCTCCAAATTGTACGGAGATGTCAGAGGAAGCTCGAAACATTAGATTATCTCAACTTCAATATACACAATGTAAGCATCATAAAATATATTAATAAAAACATTTATTCAGTAAATAGAAATAAACATAATGATGTATCGGAAGCTCGAAACATTAGATTATCTCAACTTCAATATACACAATGTAAGCATCATAAAATGTATTAATAAAAACATTTATTCAGTAAATAGAAATAAACATAATGATGTATTGGAAAATAGATAAGGCTTAAAAAGAATTTATAAGCAGAGTCACTCATCGCTTTACAAGCTGGTTTTGTAAGGATAAGTTAGACCCGATATAAAAACCTAATATGGTATCAGAGCCTATCAATTAGGACCGCCGACTAAATTATCCATGCACTAGGCCTAATAGTGTTAGACATGAGGGGTGTATTGGCAAAAATCCAAGTCTCACATTGAAAATAAACAAGGCCTTAAAAGATTTTATAAAGAGGCCCCTCACCTTACAAGTTGGTTTTATAAGGATGGGTTAGACCCAATATAAAAATCTAATATGAAGCTAGACTTCCAATTCAATAAATAATAAAGCCAAGTCAGGCTGACTTATATTCTGTTAGATGAGGCAATTAATTAGGATAACTAAAGATAATTTTAAGTAAATCTAGTTTTAGTTTTATGCAAACAACCGAATACTCAATCTCTACCCTTTCTGTTAATTTAATCTCTAAGTTGTAGTAATTTGGCAAGTTTCCTTTTTTGAGTGTGTTTGTGTGTGTACACATGAACACTCCTCCAGCAAAAACACTCTTCAATTACCCCAGCCATCCTCCCTCTTTACTTGCCTAATCAACACCTTGGAAATCAGACAACCTAAGCTATACCAAAGTGTTTCCATACCATCAAAGATAGAATAGTAAATACACAGGTACTCTAGTGAGTGAAAAGATAGAATAGTAAATGCAAGAAAACAGAAACAGCATATGACTACATGATAACATCATGAATTATAACATGAGACTCAGAAAGCCAACAGATACACAGACAGATTACAGAAGAGAAACTTTAAAAGTCCTCTCAGAAAATAATTATGGCAGACTGTCCACTTATAATCATGCACAAACATCAAGTCCAAGAGTAACTAGACAAATTGATTAGGTAGGGAAGGACTCACATTTGGTCCACGTATACGGGCAACAATGTTCCATGATGGGTCAGCATCAAAGCCCAAAAACACACATGTGCACAGTACCTGATTCATCAATAAATTTTAGTTGTGACACATAAGATTATAACAATATAAATAAGCTAGTAATGAATGAACATGTACCTTTACTCCATTAGCCAAAGGTGAACTTTGCCCCTGCCTTAGCATTTCTTCAATCATCGCAGCAGCACGGTCAACAACTAAAATCCGCTCCGCCGTATCTTTTATCTGCAATAGAATATGATGTCACCAAAAACAAATCAAATTACACAATTCATTCTTGTGTAATACAATCATTAATCCATTACTGTGTCATGACTGATCATACAAACAAACGGCATGATACTTTTTACAAGAATAAGAAACTATTTTGTTACAAATGAATTCAATCCAATAATCACTTTCACATGACATTTCGTTTAATTGCTTTAATTAGACTCTTTTCATCTCAAAGTTTTTCAATCTATATATGAGATGTCTTACATTATTTTATGAAGTAATACGTGTTTACTTTCATACAACAAAAATAAAGGATAGCACAAAAATATCCAATGAAATCTGATTATTTAACCCAATCATGATGCTATATTAACAAAAAATAAATAAAAAAAGTAGCAGCTTGTACATGAGCTCCGGCAGAGATGTGGAGATACAACGGCTTCTCTCCATCTAGTGGCGCATTGGGTGGTCGATACTTTCCCCTGTGCAAGCAACCAGCATATATATTACTTGCGGGATATAGAAAACACTGAAAGGACTTTAGAAATGCTTTAAACGACCTACAAACCTAGTTATAACTATAGTACCAGTGCACCTCTGGATCTGCAGGAAGAGGAAAATTGATCGTTAAAGATTAAAATTAAGAGAAGCTTGGAGTTAAAAGGGTGTACAATTGATCTTTACAACTCACCTCCTCTTGTGTTTGACGTTTTGTCAACTTGTAACGAATAGAAGATTCTGCATCATTTATGACGATTTCTCGAGCAATTACCAACTCATCTTGGATCTTTTGCTAAATGAAATTTTATCCCACAACCAAGATAAAAATTAAAATTACAGAAATCAATAATTAAATAATGTAAAAAAAATCCAAGAAAAATAAAGGTTTCGGCAGCATACTGCAAAACCGCTACATACATAAACACTTATTAAGTAAAAATGTGGCACAGCATCAACCTACCCTTACACAATAATTTTATGAATATTATACAGAAATGATTATTTGGAATAACAGAGAACACAAGTTTGTCAAAATACTTCTGTATAAATGAAATAAAAATTAACAAATCTTTATTTAATGACAAAGGCACAAAAGATGAAGTCAATGGTTTCATTTCAGCCTATCACAAAGCATATTCTGCAGATAGCGAGTAATGAGTCTGAGAAGTACAAATGGACCAAGCTAGTATTCAATATCACAATATCACGAATCTTTAAAAGAACATGCTTAAAAGGGTAAAATCTAGAAAAAATGGGGAAGCTGAATTATCAAATCATTTCTGCAAAATTAAATTTAATAATTTCACATAGTTTCAATTTCAACTTTCAATATCAATATTTTATTGTGGTGCAAGAAGCTCCCAAGAGGACTAGAGACTAGAGAGGACTACTGTCGCCTCAGTAGAAGACATAGTTCAAGCACCAAGTTCACAATCCCCTTATCATTCACATATCATTCAATCACCAAGTTCACAATCCCCTTATCATTCACATATCATTCAATCACCAAGTTAACACAAATCTTTGGATGAAATTTCATCATAGAACAGCATACTTTCTTTCCCACAAACTAAAACAATTAAACTGTGTGCAACAATATGATCAAGAAAGGGCACCAGCAAACACAACAAACATCGTACAGGATCAAACATCTCACTTGATTCAATTTTTGGGCAGTTACAGAAGAGCTGTTTTGCTGCTGAAGCATGAGTGAAGCTGCCAATGGATTTGTGAAAAGAGCACCCGAGATCACCGGAGTCACACCTGGAAATGCAACCCCACCAAGTGGCACAGCATTGCTCAAAGGGAGAACTCCAGGGACTGACATCCCAACTGGTACCAATGACTCTGCTGGTTGATCCCATTTTCTCTTTTTTCTAAACATAAAACAAAACACTCAAAAAATCACAAAATGTAAAGCATGTTCGAGTTGACACTGAGTTTGGCAGAATCACGGCGATTTTGCTAAAAAACCCACACTTTTGAGCTTCAACAAAATCACAGTGCCACATTCATTTTGCCAAACTCACCAACAAATACAATCCAAACATGCTAATAGTGTCAAATACAATTGAATCAATTTTCTTTTACATCCCATTTTCACAAAATATAGTGCCTATTTGGATTGACAATGAGTTTGGTAAAATCACAACGATTTTGGTAAAAAAAAGAAACTACACTTTTTTTGGTCAAATAGCTTGGTGACTAGACTCACACACCTTAAGTATGGAGAAGTGGAGAATCCCGGGTTTAAATCCAATCCCCTCCATATCAATGTCCTTGCAACTACCAACTGAATTGTATTTATAGGACAAAAACTACACTTTCAAGCTTCAACTAAATCACGGTGCCACATTCATTTTCCCAAACATGCTAATAGTATCAAATACAATAGAATTCATTTTCTTTAGCATTCCTATTCTTTCAATGTAACCCTAAAATCTAAATCACTAAGTGTGTGGTCGTTTCACCAAATAAAGACTAATTTTATTTTAATATTTCACATTTGATAACATTCACACTAAGCTATTCAAATAATTCCAATTTAACAAAAATACAAATCTACTGTGAAATCAATACCGCAAAATAATCCAACTAATTTCACATAGAATTTCACATAGTTAAAAAAACGCAAGCAATGAACTTTGAGTTACCTCTGTCTTGTTTGCAAAGCTTCTTCGGAAGAAGAAACCCTAACGCTGCTATCCTCCGTCATTGTTTATCAGCGATTATGCGTTTGAAAGGTTTGTTGGGATAATTCGGTTTTGTTTCTCTTTGGTTTCTTACGTTTTCGATTAAAAAAAGAAAATGGATTGACGCGAGTTAAGGCGTTTGATTTAAACGCGTTTGATAGGTGAGCCTGAAACGGGGTTTTTGTGATCCTGACCTCTATCGTCCTGTTATTGCCACCGTCTAAAAGCTACCTTCGGCGGAATGTTACCAGACGGGTTAAGCGACACTATGCGAAGATTAAACGACGATTGTGCTTTCACAAAACAAAAGATCTCGAGTTCTACGACTAATAAAATTTGTTTGAAATAGTTATTTTATTTTATAAAATTATATATTTTTTAAATTAAAAAATTAAATAGATAAATGATATTTAGTTTCTTATTTTTTCTAATTTTAAATTTTAGAAAACAAAGACTTGAAAAAGAAATACATTATTAAGTAATTTTTTTCTTTTTCTCATCTCTCAAAACAATTTTTTTTAATTTTATTCTTTAAAATAATTTTTTAAATTAAATTTATAAAATAAATAAAACACATTAAATATTTTAAAGAGGCTCGTCTTTCATTTTAATATATTCATAATTTTCATTCTTTTTTTTCAATAATTTTTAAAAATATTGATATTTGATGTAAACTAGAGCTCTATTTAATTAAATTAGTTGATATTTGATAGTTTATAACTGTTAATTGATAATATAGAGCTTATATCTGATAGTTATTAAACTAATTAATAATTTATAGAATAAAAATAT
>JBBPBR010000006.1:4644784-4656226 GCA_037974775.1 Cicer pinnatifidum | reverse complement strand
ATTGAATATTAAAGAGGTGAAAATTAATGTTGTTTGTGTACATGTATTAGTTTTCATTGAAATTAAATAAAATAAAAAAAAACTCTGTCAATAGTTGAAATTTCGGTATTATTTCTCTCTAATGACTCAAATTGAAGTTTCTTTATTTAATTTTTTTATTTATAAGCAAATTTAAGTTTTGTTTGCTAAAAATCTTTAGATTGTGGGGCCTCTAATACTAATTCAAAATTTGTGTTCTTATTAACATTCTACACAAAAAAATAACCTCATCAAGCATTGAACCCTTTTCTAATATTTGCCCTCTTATTGAAAAATAATTGGTTACACTTGAATTAAAAGTTGTATTATAGAGAATATTTAGATCATTCTATTCTTTAGATTATTCCTTCATCTTTTTCTGATCCCCTGCTTTGTTCTCATTCTCTTCATCTTTCATTTATTTTCCCTTTTTAAATTGAATTCTAAGGATAAATGTGTTTCTTTTGTGTGTAAATTATAAAATTGTTAATGTATGATTTTTTTTAATGGTTTTTCAATTTGAATTTTCCAATTGTGATTGCAGACTGTTGTCCTAAAAGTAAAAATGTCATGCCAAGGATGTGCTGGAGCAGTCAATAGGGTTTTGGAAAAAATGGAAGGTATTTTTAATTATCATCATATTTAACTAGTAATTGTGACAATGAAATATCTTAATATTTTTAACTGAAAATTTTATTAATCAATATATATTGTATTTTTCACAATCATTAGTAATTACCTTTTATTTTATTTTGAATGGGTCTATCTATATATTTTCTTAATTCTATTTTTTTTAATTACTCTCCTTTGTAAAAAAAATCAAATTCTGTATTTCTAAACACAAATGATTTTTCAAAAGCTTTCAATTAGTGTTATAGTGCATAACAAAGTTATTCTCTTAAGGCTTGTTCTTTAAGTGAAGCTACATTATACATGCATAAACTTTATAATCTTTTACTTTGTGCATCAAATTGTTAAACCACTCTTTCAATATATTGTATAAAAATAAAATTTTGTTGTTATAGGTGTAGAATCATTTGACATTGATTTGAAGGAACAAAAGGTTACTGTGAAAGGAAATGTAAAGCCACAAGAAGTTTTCGAGACTGTTTCTAAATCTGGAAAGAAAACTGAATTTTGGGTGGATTCTGAAAACAAGACAATAGAAACTGAATCTGAGAACAAACCTTCAGAAGCTGAAGCTATTCCCTCTGTTGAACTTGATAACAAGCCTTTAGAGAATTCTAATGTTGTCTCTGTTGAACCAGAAAACAAGCCTTCTGAAATTGACAACGTTGTTGTCTAAGATACTTGTAGTTCTATTTCTCTTAGGAATTAGTCTATTTTAATTTTAATTTTAATTTTAATTGTTCTTTGATGTTTACATTGTTGTGGTAATATTTAAGCTACAAGTACTTTCTTATTTTGCACTTGTGTGTTTTAAATTGGAATGTAACTCTTCCCTCTCTGTTGTATCTGTGTTTCAATGAGAGGCTATATAGCTTACTCAACTTTGAATATTTTTTGGTACAATAAAAGGCCCTAAGCCTCATAGGAAAACTTTGAATTTTGTTTATCGGCCTTAAAAGTATATAATACATTTGTGGCTAAAACTATATTTTTCTTCTTCTTTTGTCTTGATTACAAGTAAGAGCAACAAATTTTATAATTATTAAGAAATTTATTTAAATAGAATTAATCATCTTGATTTCATAAAAGCATTTTAAAATTGTCTTTCATGACAAATTGATTACAAGTAAAAGCAACAAATTTTATAATTATTAAGAAATTTATTTAAATATAATTAATCTTCTTGATTTCATAAAAGCATTTTAAAATTGTCTTTCATGACAAATTGTTGAAAAAAAAATAGTCACTAGTCGTTGTAAGAATTTTTAATAATCGAGCAATATTTTATAAATGACATCAATAAATAGAATATAATTAAGTAGTTTTTTTTTTTAAATAAAAATATTTTTGACAAATACAATTAGTTAAATTTGCTTATATTTGAGACTATAAATGAATTCTTTTTCTTTCCTACCAATAGGAATCAATAACACTAGATAACAAAACATCAATAAGCGCAACATGAAAAACAAAAGAGGAACTAATTTAGAGGGCAAACGTCCCAAAATAACACCATTATGATCCCGACATATACCAGCACAATGGCGATATCAATAATAGAAGGAATATTACATGCGATTTGTGTATCCATACAATTTCTAGAGGCATTAATAGAGCAAAGAAATATCAAATGGGATTAAGGGGTGATGTTAGTGCTTGCAAGAAACTCTCCCCATGAATAAAATTGAGGATTCAAGAAGACTACGATGAGAAAAGGCTGAAAGTCAAAGTCAACATTATTTGGAGGTGAATGTGGGTGATGATGAGTAAGATGAGGTGCAAGAAATCTACAATATTCGACTCGAAAAACAACCACAATCTGCTAATGTCCCTGCTACCAAAAGAGGAAAATATGTCAAAGGACATTTGGATTTGCTTTATAATAGGAGGACACCGACAACAACATCCAATTTGACGCAAACAAGCATTTGCGATAAGGAAACATGAGCTAGGACAATTCAATTTAGAGCTCAATGGTTTTATAAGTGTGCAAGTCCATTAAATGTTTTGCACGACAAATCCATTAAGCTTATGATTGAGCTAGTTGGCAACTATAGTCTGCATCTAAAGATTCCAAACTATTAAGAGTTACGAATCCCACTCTTGAAAAAGGAATTGGAGTTTACTAATGAGATGTTGCAACCACATATTGTAGAACGGGCTAAAAGTGGTTGTTCTATCATGTCTGATGCATGGACATATCGTAAGTATAGGAAATTAATCAACTTCATGGTTAATTATCCCTGTGGGACAATGTTTGTCAACAATGTTGATACTTTCAGGTATGTGAAGAGGGAATAAGAACTATTTGAACTCTTGGATGCTTTTGTGGTAGATGCGAGAGAAGAAAATGTTGTGCAAGCAATCACAGACAACGTAGCAATTATGTTTTGGGGGGTAAAAGCATTTTTCTTTACTTGTTTAATTTAATTTTGCAAATTTTGTAACTTAGGTTTATTTGATATTGTAGGTAGAAAATTACAAGCAAGAAGGCAAAAATTCTTTTGGACACCATGTTCAACAGATTGTATCGATTTGATGTTAGAAGAAATTGGAAAACTTCCAAAATTCAAAAAGGCATGCCAAAAATGGGTTACTCTTGTAGGCTTCATTTACAATCATACCATGACCTTAAATACAATGAGAAAATAGCTAACCAAGTTGAACTAGTAAGGGTTGGCATTACTTGTTTTGCTATTCATTTCCTCATATTGCAAAGGTTGTACTAAATGAAAAATAACATTTGTAGAATGTTCACCTCGGATGACTGGTCCATCTTAAGTGTTTCTAAGGAGCTTAAAAGGAAAAATAAGAGACATTGTACTCTTGCCATCTTTTTGGAATGCTTTGTTCTATAGTCTTAAGGTCATGGGAACTCTTGTCCAAGTACTAAGGCTTGTTGGTAATGAGAAAAAGCCTGCAATGGGTTACATCTATTAGGCTACGGATAAGGCCAAGGAAACCATGATGAAATCTTTCAATAACAATGATAACAAGTAAAAAGATGTTTTTGCTATCATTGATAATAGATGGAATTGTCAACTTCATCACCCACTTCATGCAATTGACCATTATCTTAATCCCCAATTCTATTATGGTGATGCAAGTGATGAACTCCTCACATGTCTTCAGAGGATATGTGCTACTACTGATAAAGAAGATAAAGCTATTGTTGAACAAGAATGTTATAGGAGGTCTGAAGGACTCTTTAACTTAAAGGTTGCAATAAGAAACAAAACTAATATGGCTCCTAGTAAGTCAATGTGAACTATTTTGGTAAGTTTAATTAGATTTACATGAGATATTGTGTTAATAGTCATCCTAATCGGTCATTCATTACAATTGAGTGGTGGAGAACTTATGGATATCATGTTTCTAAATTGCAAAAGATTGCAATTAAAGTATTGAGTTTGACATGTAGTTCTTCAAGCAGTGAGCGCAACTAGAGTACTTTTTAGCAAGTAAGTAAATGTAATTTTAGTTTAATTTATTTGAAATTGATTGATTGTTTGATATAGTGGTTGTCGGAGAAGATAATATTCTTTTTTCAAAAGTTTAAAATAGATTCATTCCAAGAAAAGAAACAAGCTTGAGCATCAAACTTTGCAAGATTTGGTTTTTGTGAAGTATAACCAAAAACTTTTTGAACAGTTTGATAATCATGAGTTAATTTATCTCATTGTCTTAAAGACATATATAGACTATTGTAATGAGTGGTTGATGGGAGTAATGGTTGAAGATCAAGAAGCGGTTGGAGCTGGAGATGACTTAGTATTTGAGGATGATACACTGGCTTAAAGGGATGTTGCTAATCTGACAGGGGTTGGTGAGTTAGTAACAATCACAAGGTGACAAGGAGCCAATAAAGAAAGAGGAACCAAGTTGTTCGTTTTGGCAGACATAACATAAAGTAATAAGATGAGGATGCATAATAAATTGTACATGATAATGATGATGAAGAGCTTGAATAACACGATGAGGAAGAGCTTGAACATGATGATGATACTGATATCATTTAAATAATCATTTGTTTTTATTTAAATGCTTAGACGTGTTGTTTTAACCCTTAGAGATTAGATTTTTTTTTTTTTTGCTTTTTAATATGATTGAATATTAGATGTGTTATTTTGAGTTTTAGAGGCTAGAACTTATGTACTACGATGCTTTATATTATGTTTGAAATATTAGTAGCAATGACCTTTGAAGTTATGACTTAGGAATGTTTATTTAATTTTTACATTTTTTTATTTTTTATTTGTCTTTATATATGTATGGTATTAAATAATAATTGTTTCTAAATGTTTCCCTATACTCTTTGATGTCGCGCCTATACCGCTACATGCTACACCGTTATAGAATTTTGAGGGTCGACTGATATGCTATGCTATCTGCTATTGACTTCATAGTCTCCAACAGTGGAAGAAAAGCCTGAGTGAAATTCTTGGAAATATGCCTACTACCATTACAAATGAAAGAACTAACTTTAGTGGTCAGTTGACCATGCAAATTTTCAAGTATATTGAAAAGATTAACCTCCAATTGACAAAGCCAATGATCAATCTAAAAATAGATAAGTTGATTGTAACAACCCAACCCTTACTGTTATTGATAATTACGATCTTCTCAACCCCTTCTACCTCGTGGAAATAACGAGTTTTTTCATTCTGTTGGAATCGAACCGATACTTTAGGGATAAATATCAGTGTCCATTCATTTTCATTACCATGTAACAGCCCAACCCTTACCGTTATCGCCACTGTTAATCACAATGTTTTCGTTCCCCAAATTCAATTGATAGTGAAAATAAATGAACGGTGGTACTTACAAAATAAATTGGATTGTACAAAATAAATGTTTTTATATTTAAAAATATCAATTTGATTAAATGGGACCAAACAACACTTATTTATGAAGTGACTTGAAAAATGTGAGAAAAATAGTAAAAGTTCCTACAAACTTGCGTTCATAATTTTTTTCCCTCCAAAATAACGAACTAAATTGATATGTCATGCTAGTAGCTCTATTTATCTCAAACTTGTGCAACTTCTTAGTCTAATTATTCGTTCATCTGTGATTGTGTTTACAAATTTTAGGTGTTCAATTAAAATTTTAAAAATTTGACATCCCAATATTTTTGTTCAAGTTCTGTCACTTACATAACTTGATTGGTAACATCCCAATTTGCATAGAAAACCATAATTCTAAACAATCACTCTCAAACTGTGATTTTGAATCCTAATATATTCAATTTTCTTTTATACTAATTGATTAGGTTGTGATGACTTATATATTAGGTTCACATAATTTGTCAAACTAATCATTTATGTGTGTTATCTAATCGACTAGCTAACATATAAATGATTAATGACCTTTTTATCTAATCGATTAACGAGTTATACATACTAATCAAATCAATTGGTTGGGATTCATATGCGAAAGAAGAAGACGAATTAGCTATTGATTCCTCAACATTTTTGTAGTTGTGAGAAAGGCTGAAAATTAGATAGAGACATGGTAAAATAGAGAAACTAGAGTTTGTCGGGAATAATAATTAATTATGTAATCCATTTTAGATTTAATAAAGTATTATATTATATTTTATTTTATTTTATTAAATAGTTCATTTGAGAAGTATGTGATTAAAATAATAAATTTGTTATTGTAATAGAGATTATGATAATGAAAAACAAGTCTTTTATTATTTAAATTTAAATCATTCTCGATATTAGTATTGTTGTGAGTATGACATCAATAACTCACATTATATATATATATATATATATATGATGAAAACTCTCGAGAAGAAATATAATAAATTTTCTTTGATATGAGGTTATCATAATAATTAAAAAATTGTTTATTGTATTTTAATTCCGGATACTTAACACCTAAGGGTGCTAGCATTGAAAGGATATTTAATTAAATACGTGTATAATAAATAATTAATCAAGATGAGATCCGTCATAATGAGTTTGCTCTATCATAAAATGAAAAACTCTAGCTAAAAAAAATTGAAGGAAAGAAGAAATAAATTTTTTAAGTCATAGATGTTAACTTATTAGAGTTTGATAATAGTATTGAACTTTAAAGTTAATCAGAGCCGGAACGATAGAGAAAAATATTACATTATTCTTCTAGTGGTTCTTAAAAGTATAATAGTACTTCATGCAATGCAGATTTGAAGGAGCTAGACGCCTACCTTTTAATATATTAATTTGATTAATCTATTACCAGTTTAACATTGAAGTTACAGAGTCACATACAAACGAGTGTTCTAGTTTTTACTAAAGAATTATTTTATTATTTGATAATTAAATTGGAAAATTTAATTAGTCAAATATAAATTTTCACAGTGAAATATTATTTTATTTTTACTAGCACTTAAAATTCAAATAATATGTATATAAATAGATCATATATATTTTTAGAATATATATTTGAGATTCACAGTTTCATTGATTTTGAACATAGTACATTTTTGAATGAATGTATGTATTCAAAAGAAATGTATATGGAATATGAATCTAATTGCAAGTTTGGGAGAGGAAGGAAAATAATTTGTAATAATTAACACTTTTAAATTATCTTCATGAAGGGTGGTCATATGAAGAAAAAGAAAAACATTTTCAATTAAATATTTACATTACTCTTCATGAATGGTGGTATATGAAAGGAAAAAAAAAAAACTTTTTTCAATAATAAACATGTTAAATACTTCTATTTGATGGAAGTATTTGTCCTTGTAAATAGACATCATATTAGGGATGCAACGGGGCGGGGCGAAGACGATTTTAAGCATTACCAACTCTGCACCTGCAACTCCAATACTGTCCCCGCATTCGCATCCGTCAGGGATAACTTTTTAACATTCACCCCCACACCCAACGGGGACGGGTTTCCCCGCCCCACATCCACCCCCAATCTAAAAATTCGAATTTTTTTATTCATAGCATAAAAAATCAATAATTTGACTAAATAGTAACATTCAACATAAGTTCTAAAATTACAATAATCAAAATAATAAAATCACAATATCTTCAAATTTATTTAAGTTTGCTACAAGTCACAATATTTTGATCAACAAAAGTTCAATTTGAACAAAAGTTCTAAATATTCAAAGTTCAAACGACTAATCAATTAAAACAACAAAAAGTTCCAAATCATCAAAACAAAAAGGTTCTAAATAAGCATTTCCTAACGATCATCTTCAAGGCGGGAATTGGAAAGTGAAGTAACACCATTGATCAACAATTCACCTATATTAAAAAATAAAAGTTAACTATTAACATTTAACATGACAAATTTAAATCAAACAATGGAGAGAATAGAATACCTTCATCGTCAGACTCTATTTCATTGAGTAAAATACCATTTTCATTATCCACTTTAGAATTTGAATCACATATCAATATCAACATAGTACAATATAAACAACATGAGTTTAAGATATACAAAATTATTAGATATTTCAAATATATTAAAATTTAAATGAATAGTTTAAAACAAATACCTGTCTTCTTAGCACTCCATAACTAACTTCTAGCACACATCAAGGCCTCTAAAGTAGCCCAATGAAGTCGGCTTCGATGAGGGCTTTGAAAACGAACCTTAAAATTATAGCGACGAAGAGAATAAGAGACGACACACCAAGGATGACGAAGACGGCGCACGGAGAGGAGGGAGGACGGCCGGGACAGAAAAAGTGAAGGTGGAGGTGGACGGTGGCAGCAAGCTCGGAAAAAGAAGGAAGATTGATAAAATTAGGGTTTTGTTACTGCTTTAAGAGATATATGGGTATTTAAGTAATTGTATTTATGTCGAGAGGGTGCGGGGTGGATTTGATGAAACCCGTCCCCGCACCCGCCCGTAACTTTGAAAAACGGAGAAAATCTACACCCACATCCATTAAAAACAGGTTTTCTCTGTTAAATGCGGGGCGGTTCGGGTGAGTTCGGGTTCAAATGTCATGCCTACATCAGATAATCTTCGAGTGCTAGCAATCTATCTTTGCACAATATACATATACATTGCTCAATTTTCTTGTTCCATTAATCAAAGGTTGATGGTAAATATTGATTTTGGTGATACACGTAGAGTCTTCATATCATTAGAGATTTTTTTTTTTTTTTTTCATGAATCAAGAACTGATAGTCAATACATTTTTATAATATTATTTAATTAATATAATTTAGACTCAAAATACATCTAATATTTTATTCCGCCTTTAAGTGTTGTAAACACAATTTTTCTTTTAGATATTGATGTGGGTCAAAGTCACATGGAACATATAAGTCGACCTCTAGTCCATTTCATGATGTGGAGCTTATGATACATTCAAAAAAGAGTGGAACATGTCATGAAATGAAAAGAAAATAAGGTCAAATGTGTGTCGTCACGTACACGGAATAACTATCTCATTTTCATAAACTATTGGCAAGTTTAACCAATTAACTATCGATCATCAGAGGCTTAGAGGCACGACCGTTAATTAACTATCGATCGTCATAGGTTTAGAGGCACGACTGTTAGAGTCGAGTCTTTGTAAGCCACGACCAATAAGATAACATATGGTGTCATTTTTGTCTATAAGTATTATTTGTATAATTGATTTGAACACACAATCAATCAAACAATTTATTTTTTACTTATTTTTGTTTTATCATTCAACCTTTCTTTACTTATAGTTTACTTAAGTTAGTAGTCCTCAAAAATCACATAATTTTGTAACACTCTTCGAAGAAGTTAAATAATCTATAGTAGAGAGATATAATTCATTCCTTGACATAATCACTTGAATAAAAAAAAATCACCGCAGCTAATAATAAATTGACCAACTAACCCTTGAATTCTACTACAACAGAATGATAACTTATGGTTTCTTATATATATATATATATATATATATCTTATCATAACAAAGTAACAAACAAAATGGACCATTACGAAATTATGACTACAAATCGAGTGTAGACACATAGATACAATACAATTGGAATTCAGACTCAATTTTCAACTACAATTTTTTTTTTTTACTTTATAAAGATAGGTGTATTACATTTTGTGTTCTTTAAGGAATTGATTCCAATGAGAGGGGGACAAATTTGATTGAAGGGATGACGAAGCCCACAATAACATGCAATGCAATAATATTTCTTTAACCTATATAGTCCATAACTCTATCTAACTAAAATCTCAAAATTTGTTTCTATCGCTTATTTTAGTTTGTCCAACACAACTTTATTAAATTTAGTGTTTTTTTTTTTTCTTAATGGTCCATTAATGTTTATCTCAAAATATAAATGGACAATGTACCAATTTAATTGTACTACTCTTATTTTATGATTTGAATTAAACTTTATTTTTTAGATAAAAAAATATTAATTTAAGTGTTTGTTCTTTATTCAATTTTAGTAATTAATGAAATTATATGTTGATCACAGATAACATATTCATTTTTTTTTTGTCTTCCACTAGAAATAATCTTGTTAACAGATAGTGCTTCTCACTTGTATCTCTCCTGAATAGTTTGAATTTAATTGTTGCTAGTAGATCTATCATTGATAAATGTCTTAGGGGCTTTCAGTGGTGATTCATTATTTAAAGTGCATGACTAGAGGCAGAAGAGGTGAAATTGCACTTAAAGTGGATAATGTGAAGCCTATGTTTAGCATGTTGCAGTGTTATTTTATACATTGATTGGTAATAGTTTAAGCTAACCTTCATTTTAAAATTATTTCTCAAGTTATTTTATGATTTGTAACAGTGTCAATTGTCGTAGAATCATTTAAAACAATTGGTTTGCTTAGATAACATGAGTCAGGAAACACAATTGGATTTATTGTTGTTAGAGTAGTATGTTGATATTTTAATTTAAAATAGAATTGGCTCTTAGAGACGCCTACTTAGTACTTTAATATTTTATTTGTTCATTAATTAACAAGAACATAAGTCATCTTCATTTTACTTATAAATCAACATAGAGTATATTTCTTAGTAATTGGATTTTAATTTCTTGATTCATGGGCTACTATGTTTGTTTTTCTTAAGCATTCTTCAATATTCTCATTTTTTATAATAACAAAATTTTGATAATAACAATTACTGATACAGTCAAAATTGACATCTTTAACTCTTTTCTATATGAAAAGAAATATTTATTATTTTTAGAGAGAAAAATATTTCAATTTTTAGTTTGATATTTTAATATATAATCTTCTTTTTTATTAGTCATTATCTCATATTATTTTGACGACAATCTTTAATATTAATTTTGTTACCTTCATAATAACATCCGACTTATATTTTTCTCTAATATTATTTTTTAGTATTGAGGGAAACCTCGCCATTGTGTCTCTTTTTTATTTTCTCTTTCAAGCTAAATTTATTGACACACCTAATAAATGTTTTCAGTCAAATCATTCATTCGAGCACCAATTGTTTACAAGGATTATATTCAATGAAAAATGTAATATAGCTCTATCATTGGACATGTGTCTTATGTAGATGTTGTTGCGAAAAATAACTTTAAATTCTATTGAATATTCTATTTTTTTTAAATACATTGTATTTTTAGGTAATACACATTTTGTAAGTATAATAAAAAAAAATATTGCTCATATATTATACTTACAAATATAATTATCCAGTACATCTCACACATAAATAAGATCTAATTTGTTTAATTAAAATATATAAGTTGTCGAATTATTATCTGACACACTGTGTTTAATTTTTTTTTTTAATGTAAATTAATTGTCAAATAATTTCTGGTGCAGTTGAATTTCCTTTCTAATT
>JBBPBR010000006.1:4623083-4644169 GCA_037974775.1 Cicer pinnatifidum | reverse complement strand
AGAGCCAATCTTATACTTTTTGAAGTAAATTTATAATGTTCAAATATACTATCAAATAATCACATTTCAAAATAAAATAATCACTCATTCTTAATTGCATTTCATAACTTTCAAATATACTACCAAAAAATATATCAAAAGAAAAGTCATATAACAACATTTTTAATATTTTTTTTTGTCAAACCAAACTTTGTAATTCTATGATATTTTTTCTTTGTAAATCTATTCACTGGCTAAATTTTTTTGTTGAGCTCAATAAAATTTAGTGCAATGAACTATTTTCTCTATACAGTTTTAAATCTTATTAAAATTAAATATTTTTATTAAATAATATTTTTTAATTAATAGATCATAATTATTATTAAGTAAAAACAAAATTTGAAACCCTAGTAATTCTAAAGAAATGACCGGCCTGCATAGAGATGCCACCATATACTCTTATTTTTATTTTAAGTTTGGTGGGACGGTTTGACATGGGAGATGAACCTCCAATTCCATTTTCTTTGTTTATAAATTATTTAAGAAAATAAACGAAAATTTAATAAAAAGTAATAAAAAATAAGCATAATTTTTATTTTAAAAATCGTTACTTTTAATCTAAAAAACAAAGAGTTTTTGTTCAAAAATTATTTTTTATCTATAAATTTATAATTAGAGTTATGAATCACCATTTTTTATATATTAAAAATCACCATCTTTTTAGAACAAAATTCTAATTTGAGACCAAAATTATAACAAATGTGAAAAATATGATTAAAAAAATTAATTTTAAAATAAAGAAATTATCTTTTTATAAATATCACAAAATAAAAGATCAAAAGTACGATTAATGTCTAGACTCAATAGTACGGCAATAGTTGGAAATAGAAATGGAATTGAAATGTGAAGTACAACAATTGTTAGCGTGAAAAGGAAGCATTGGATCGTGCTATTGTATTGCTTGTACTACAAAATTATGCATTTAATTTTAAGTCTATTTCACATTGGTTCACCAACCTACATATATACCCTGCCATGACTTTTTAATTTCCAAGAAAGGGGCAAAGTGGGTATTTGCATATTAAATTAGATCAATGTTAGAAGTGGTTAAATCTTAATCGCATAACTAAAGAAAAAATAACATTTTTAATTGGTCACTTTTTAAATAAATTTTAATCATCACCGGCCTATAATATATTTTGTTGAGAAATGATCGTTGTTAATATTCCATTGCACCACACACACTCATTTGGTTTTGCTATAAAAGCACCACTTCTATTACAGATACCCTTCATTTTATAACCACCAATTGTGAATACATTCTTCTTCTTTTTCTTCTTTTGTTGTTCACTTAATTTCTTTCATCACATAACCATGGCTTCTGAGGTACTTCACAATTTTGCTTCTTTTCTTTGTGTTGTTTTTGTTGCTCTTGTACTTTCTTAATAGTGCTTAATCACTTTGATTATGTGTCAAATCATTTTATTTTATTCTATTGGATTTCAGTTTTATTTAATTTTTCCTTGGTCTTGTAAATCCTTAGTTTAGACGTTTTGTGATGAAATTGGTGAGTTTCCGATTTGAGATTTCATTGTTTTTTTGTTTTTTTTTTCAGAAAATTTGGTTCTTATTAAAATATATTCAAAAAGTTTTCAATTTTATAGAGTTTATCTTATAAAGTAATTAATTTTTAAAGATTTGAAAATGAAAGATAACCATGAGTTCTATCAATTGTTGCAATTTCATAACTGGCACAGAGTGCGGTTGCTTCATTATTTTATCTTATTTTATTTTATTTTATTTTATTTAATTATTATATGCTATTTCTTTCTAATGATATGCACTTAGTACATCGTAGTAGTACAACTTCAAATTTAACCATTACAAAGCAAGAATTAGTGATTGTTTATTCCTGGTTTAATACAAATATTTAAGTTTACTTTTAGATTATGCGGTCTATTAATTTATTCTACATAATATTTATAAACTGTATTTTACAGAATATTTTTAGATTATTCGTACATCTTTTTCTGATGCCCTGCTTTGTTCTCATTCTCTTCATCTTTCATTTATTTTCCCTTTCTAAATTTAATTCAAAGGATAAATATGTTTCTTTTGTGTGTGAATTATAAAATTGTTAATGTATGATTTTATTTATTTTATTATGTTTTTTCAAATTGAATTTTCCAATGTGATTACAGACTGTTGTCCTAAAAGTAAAAATGTCATGCCAAGGATGTGCTGGAGCAGTCAATAGGGTTTTGGAAAAAATGGAAGGTATTTTTAATTATCATATTGAATAATAATTGCGGGAATGAAATATCTTACTTATTTAATTGTCTATTTTATTAATAAAGATATGTCGTACTTTTTACAATTTTTTTCATAAATAAAATGGCAAATATATCATCAAAATCTCACACACAATTGTCTTAGGTTCTAACTCGTGACATAATGTTCAAACTAACAAATAACAATATCGATATTTTGTAATATATAGTGCTAGAATTTCTTTTATGTATTTCAATATCTACAGCATGACTAGTTCAAATTGATAAACTTCTTTTTTAATAGATTGTATCAAAATAACAGTTTTGTTATGTTTACAGGTGTAGAATCATTTGACATTGATTTAAAGGAACAAAAGGTGACTGTTAAAGGAAATGTAAAACCACAAGAAGTTTATGAGACTGTTTCTAAGTCTGGAAAGAAAACTGAATTTTGGGTGGATCTTGAAAATAATTTAACCCAAACTGCAACTGAAGCTGAACCTGAAAACAAGTCAACAGAAACTGTGACTAAAGCTGGACTTGAAAACAAATTCAAAGAAACTGCAACTGAAGCTAAAAATGAAAACAAATCCACAGACATTGCACAACCTTCAGAAGCTGGAGTTATTGCCTCTGTAGAACTTGATAACAAGCCTTCAGAGAATACTATTGTTGCCTCTACTGAGCCTGAAAACAAGTCTTCTGAAATTGACAATGTTGTTTCTTAAGATAGTTGTGATTCTATTTCTCTTAAGAATTGGTCTATTTTAATTTTAATTGTTGTTTGTTGTTTACAGTGGTAGTGGTAATATTTAAGCTACAAGTACTTTCTTTTATTTTGCAGTTGTGATGAATGCTTTTTGTTGACTAATGTGCTTTAAATTGGAATTTTACTTGTCCCTATTTTTAGTTACTTATTTTTTTCTCCCTTCCTTTGTATTCTTACTTTACTGTTGTGGTACTGTGTTTCAACAAGAGGCTATGGCTCACTCAACTTTGAATGGTTTTTTCACAAGAGAAGGCCTTAAAGTCTTTCATGACAAATTGTTCTATAAAAAATAGAATACAAATGAGTATTTTCTTCTTATATTTGAGACGAGAGCGAATACTTATATAAGAATTTGACCATTAAATAAATACATGTTGGTTAAAAATGTTATAAGACATATTTTTAAGTTGGGATGTTTTTCATTTTGCAAGTTTTATTTTTATTTTTTATTTAATGGAATTAAAAAGTATGTATTGTTTGTGTAAAACTGTTTTAAACTGATATTTAATAAAAACTCATCACTTTGTCATTTTACTTCGTCTTTACTCCATCTTTTTATAATTATTTTAAATTGATCATGTGACTTAGAGATTACGATCTTTCATCATATATCAATATAAAATCATATTACATTAGTAATATATGCGATTGCATTGTTATTTAATAAACAAAAGCTTATTGTGACAACTTGATTTATATAAGTAGAGTATGAAGCCAATTGGCAAGATTCATACTTATTGCAACCACTTGATTTATATAAAAAACTTCACTTGAGGGGATCCAAATATTAGGTCATATCTCTATGTGGATAATGGCTTTTCATGAAAAAGCGCTTTTATGTGCTCGCAATTTACCGTGCTTTTTTAAAAAAGCGTTGTAAAATGTGGATAACAAGCGCGCATTATATCTACATGTTTTATAGCGATTTTTTAAAGCGCTGTTATATCTTTTACAACGCTCGATTCCACAACGTTTTTTTTTTTGAAAAAGCGCTGTAAATGGATTAAAAAAAGCGCTGTAAAATCCTATTTTTCGCGTAGTGTCACTTATATGCTTTTTTGTAATTTACTAATGTATATTGGTAAGTTAAATGAAAGTTTTTCAAAAGTTACTTATTAGGATGGTTTTTCCCAACACAAGTATATCTACATTAAAGTTAACCCACATTTGAATCCATCAAAACTATCTCCAAATAAAATTGAATCTTGTTACACATGAGATCTTTGAAAATCTATATAAGATTATGAATTTTTATACTAATTAATTACATCTTTCTAGAAAGAAAAATTACACAATTAAGACATGATTAAAAAAGAGGATTGGAAGATTGCAGAGAAAATATAAAGGTTGGGGAAAACAAGAGAGCACGAGAATATTAGAGCAAGAAGGCAAGGAAAGCAAAGTGAAGAAGCCCAGCTTCACCTAACACTTTTTATATGAAGAGTTAAGAGGATGAAAATGCTAAATTAATTATGAAGACATTTGAATAGGTTAAAATTAATGTTGAGTCGACTAATTTGGCATACATTAGGAAGGTGTGACCATTAACAAGTCAAGGAAGAGGGTTATCAATAGGGATGGGAATAGACTAGGCCGTCCGTAGGGGCCTATGGCCTGGCCTACTTATGGCCTGGCCTGACCTATTTAATAAAAAGGCTAGGCTCAAGCTGTTTTTAAAGCCTATTTATTTAAATAGGTCAGGCTCAGGCTTATAAAAAAGTCTGTTAGGACTAACAGGCCAGCATATATATATTTATTATTTATTAATATTATTTTTTATTATTATATTAATAATATTATTTTCTATTTTAAATTCTATCAATTAAGCAATCACTTACTAATCATTCCATATTCAGTAGTCGTTCCATATTCGGTAGCAGTTCTATATTTGGTAGTCGTTTTATATTCGGTAACCGTTCAATTAGTCAATCACTTAGTAGTTGTTCCTTATTTGTTTAAGAAGTAATAATGGATTCGTTTAAAAAGGCTTTTAAAAAGGCTTCCAGGCCAGGCCAAACTATTAAAAAGGCCAGGCTTAGGCCGAAAAAAAGTCTATGATAGGCCATAGGCCAGGCTTAGGCCGAAAAAATATATCGTAGGCCAGGCTCAGGCCTTTCAAAGCCTGGTCTGGTCTGGCCTGGCCTATTCCCACCCCTAGTTATCAATGGCTAATTTTCTATTTAACTACACAATCGTTATATTGTTTACACGCAATAAATGTCATTTATTATATCGAAACTTAATTAATTGAATAACGTAATTCAAAGAATATTTGTTTACATTTAAAAATAATATAGTTGTGAGTTGATAACGATCAAAAATCTTATTATTATATATATTATACTTTATTTAGTTAAAGCTTTTATTGATCAAAAGAATTAAGACTTTTATCATAAAAGTTACATTTTCCATATGTCATAAATAATGGGAGAGAATAAAATGTTCATCAAAGTGAATGGAGATAAAGTTCTGAAAATCAAAGTTTAGGAAAATATTGCTTGATGGAGCAGACATCTTGATTCTGAAAGGAATCATATAATTTAATTGTTTTCATCTGCTTGATGTCATTACTACATAGTGCTTGCAACTAAATACTTCTTCAAATACAAGAATTACTCCTGCACTGTACCAGGTTTTGTCCTTTGCACCAAACAATTGTTGTCAAAATCACATTGGTGCCTAGTAGGTCTACAACAGTAACCATCTCAAGTCCACACAGGCTCCAAAAAATCATCATGGCCTATCTTGGGTCCATCTTAAGAAGTGATAAGGAATTAGCTGAGCATATCAGACATAAGACACTAGATGTGGGCGGCTGAAATGTAAAAACACCTTATAGAATATGTTAATTTGTGATTGGAAAACACCTGTCAAACTCAAAAGGAGAGTTCTACAAAAAAAAATTATCAGACCAGCATTTGCAAAATTTTGAGTGGAGAAGACCAACGAGAGCATAATGAAAAGTGCAATATAGACGAGAATGACACTGTGAATCGATGGATGAGTGGACATAGAAGAATAGATAAACCTTTTCCCATTGTCTTGCTGCAAGTGCTTGCTTGAGATCCTGCAGCTCTTGCCTTTGTGAACGGCAGATAGCAGTAAGCTTTTCATACTTCGCAGTTATTTCAGCTTTCTCTAAGTTAGCATCCTTTTGCTGCTCTTTGAGTTGCTCCACCAAAGACTCCAATGCTTCTTCCCTTGTGGCTTTGTTACCATGCCTAGAGTTCAGCTTATTGGTATCAAATTCTGCAACAAAATTGTTAAAAGCCTGGTCTTGGAACTTATTATTATTCTTCTCCATGTTTGACATATGCCTCTCACTTGCATATTCTTCTCCATGTTTGGAATTTATTTGAAAAAAATTTGACATATGCCTCCTAACTACTGTCAATTACTTATTGAATTATTTGTGATATTATGCTAACCAAGAGCAGCAATTAGTTATTTAATTGTTTGTGATATTGTGCTACTGAATTATGGAATTTAATTGTTAATTAGGAATAGTAGTGCTTGTTCAAATCTGAAATTTAATTGTTAATTAGGGCCAACAATACCAACTGTGCAGTTATCATTGTGTCTGCAATATTTCACTATTATTTTTATTTGATTTGGTTAGTTTGTGTTGTTATATTCCAGTTGGTTCACTGTTTTAATGTCTTAATCTACATTTAGTTGTACAGATCTACTTTTAGTTGCATTGATATTATAATTTCATTTGTGTTAAACTTCAATTGTATGTTATTATTTTTGTTATTTAGAGTGATGGATAAAAAGTGGACTACACTTCATAGACTTAATTCAGAGTATCGAAAAGGTGTAAAGTCTTTTTTAGATTTTGCCTTCACCAAAGGAGAACCTCAAGGTTGCACAATATTATGTCCTTGTGCCAAGTGTGGAAATCATTGTTGGAGAAGAAGAAACGTGGTCCGCGATCACCTAATAGGATTCGGTTTTGTACAAGGCTACGACGTTTGGGTAAACCACGGAGAGCAAATATCATTGACTAAGGAAATTGATGATCATATGGAAGATCAAGTGGACGCACGTGATGACATCAATGGTTTACTTTATGACACATTTAGGCACGTTGAAAAAGAAGAGGAAGGCAACAAGGGACCTAATGAGGATGCTAAGAAGTTTTATAATTTAATTAATGAGGTGAAGCAAGAGTTGTATCCGGGATGTGAAAACTTCACTACTTTATCATTTATAATTCGACTTTATTTGTTAAAATGTCTTCATGGGTGGAGCAATGTATCATTTAATGCCCTTTTGGAGTTATTGAAAGAAGCCATGCCTAATCTGAACATTCCCGAATCTTTTAACAAAACAAAAGCCATAATCAAGGATTTAGGCCTTGATTATAAAAAAATTCATGCTTGTCCAAATGATTGTATGTTGTATTTGAAAGAGCATGAAAATGACGATACCTGTAGCACTTGTAAAGCTTCACGATGGAAGGAATTTACTCAATTAGATTCAGAGTTTGAGGATCCAAAGTATGAACATAAAGTTCCTGCAAAAGTTTTGAGGCACTTTCCATTGATTCCAAGACTTCAAAGACTATTTATGTGTTCAAAAACTGCCGAGTCAATGAGATGGCACGAAGAAGGTAGATCAAAGGATGGTAAACTAAGGCATCCTGCTGATGGCCAAGCATGGGAGGACTTTGACTTGCTTCATCCTGAATTTGCTTCTGAGCATCGTAATGTAAGGCTTGGCTTATCAAGTGATGGTTTCAATCCGTTTAGAACTATGATCATATCGCACAGTACATGGCCTGTCATGATGGTGGTATACAATTATCCACCTTGGATGTGTATGAAATCTGAGTATACAATGTTGTCGTTATTGATTCCTGGACCACAATCGCCAGGAAATGATATCGATGTGTACCTTCAACCATTGATTGAGGAGCTAAAGGAATTGTGGGAATTTGGAGTAGCAATATATGATGCCTCAAAAGATCAAACATTTCAATTGCGAGCATCTCTGTTATGGACTATTAGTGACTATCCTGGGTATGCTATGTTGTCAGGATGGAGCACCAAAGGAAAGTTGGCATGTGCGTGTTGCAATTATAACACTAATTCTACCTACTTGAGACACAATCACAAAATGTGTTATATGGATCATCGTATTTTTTTACCGGCTAGTCATGCTTGGAGGGCCAATAAAAGGTTGTTCAATGGAAAGAAAGAACATAGGTCTGCACCACCTATGTTAGAAGGTATAGAAATCTTGGAAAACTTAAAAGATTTTGAGAATGAATTTGGAAAGAAGATTAAGAGAAAAAAAATAATGGTCCATGGAAGAAGAAATCAATATTTTTTGAGTTGTCGTACTGGGCTCAAAATACTTTACGTCATAATCTTGATGTAATGCATATTGAGAAAAACATATGTGATAGTATTATTGGGACTCTTTTGGACATATTAGTAAAGACAAAAGATCATGTTAATGCTCGTTATGATCTGCAAGATATGGGAATTAGAAAGGAACTTCATCCAATAGAGATTGGTAGAGGTCGGACAAAGTTTGCAAAGGCATCTTTCTCAATGAATTCCCAAGAGAAGTCTATTTTTTGCGGTATTTTGAAGGCTGCCAAGTTACCCGATGGGAGTGCTTCTAACATTTCAAAATGTGTGCATGTTGGCGATAAAAAGATATTTGGTTACAAGAGTCATGATGCGCATTTCATGTTACACTACTTATTACAAGTAGCAATAAAGAGCACAATGCCAAATCTAGTGGCTGGACCTTTGATTCGTCTTGGGACTTTTTTCCGCTCTCTATGTCAAAAAGTTATCCAAGTGCAAGATTTGGATTATCTACATGGAGAGATTGCTGAAATACTTTGTCAATTGGAGATGGTGTTTCCTCCAAGTTTTTTTGATGTAATGGTTCATTTGCCTATTCATCTTGTACATGAAGTTAGATTAGGTGGTCCTGTTCAATTCCGATGGATGTATCCCACAGAAAGAAACTTATGTAGACTTAAAAGTTATGTTCGTAATAGAGCTCATCCAGAAGGTTCTATTGCTGAGGGATATTTGGCTGAAGAAGCTTTGACTCTTTGCTCAAGATATTTGCATAAAAGTGTACATACAAGGCTTAATAGAATGGGTAGAAACTATGATAACAATGATTCTTGCGAAGTAGATTCAAATGATTACTTTTCAAGTATTGGTAGACCTTTAGGAGGGAAGCAAAATGGTAAATCGTTTTCAATAGACTCAACATCAAAAGCTCAAGCCCATCGATACATATTGTTCAATTGCGATGATATGCAAACATACATAAGGTACCATAATAGTTTATTGTTTATTCCCTACTTGTAATGAAAATATATCTTAGATTTATTTTTAACAACTAATATTGTTACCTTTGTAGAGAGTACAATGAATGTGTTAGTAGTCACACTAAAGGAGGAAAGTGGATCAAGGCCAAAAGACAAGGTCAAGATTTTAGTGAATGGTTTAAAATTCGAGCCTTTGAAAATGATGTGTCAATTCACCTCAAAGCATTATCTAGAGGTCCAAATGTTGCTGCAAATAGGTTTTCAGGTTATCTCATCAATGGTTATAGATTTCACACTATGAAACGTGATGCAAGACGCAAAACTCAAAATTCTGGTGTAACTTTGGTTTCTTTGACTGAAAGTTTTGCAAGTTCTAAGGATGAAAATCCTAAAACAGATCTTGTCACTTACTATGGAGCAATTCATGACATAATCGAGTTAGACTATTATAGTCAACTCAAATTTGTGTTGTTTAGGTGTGATTGGTTTGAGGTTAAAGAAGACAAATATGGGCTTACTTGTGTACATTTCAACAAAAAATGTTATCAAAATGATCCATTTGTCCTGGCGTCTCAAGTCCACCAATGTTTTTATGTGCAAGATCCTTTCATGAAAACAAACATTATGTTATGAAAACCGTTCCTAGAGATCTGTTTAACATGGGTGATCAATCAAATGCTACAACTCAAGAAGAATATTTGGATGATCCATTTTATGATATTGGAAATATAAATGCATCAAATAATGAAAACGACCTCAATTGGGTTAGGGAAGATATTCCAGCAACCATAGTTGAGAAGCCTGCACATGTTATGAAGGAATTTGAAGACAAAGATGATTATGACTTGGACGATGAAGAGCTATTAATCTTTATATTTTATTTTGTCCTTTTCAAAAAATGTTCTATTAACTTGTTTTTATATTCCTCTTATTGTTAGTATCTTGGTGTCATCATATTGTCTTATTTTATATTCCTCTTATTGGTTTGTTTATTTTTAAATCGGTATTAGTATATTGACAAAAACAATTTTGTTTATTGTCCTCTTACTGATATTTTATTTATTTTTCTACAGAAAATGAATAAGGAAGCAAGTTTAAAACAAAAGATGAAAGCTCAAGACCAAGGTGAGAGAAATACTTCCAAGTTTGAGCTACTTCAAGCAAGATCAAGCAATGAATTACTAAGGAGATTTAAAATCAAGCGTGAAAAGATAATGAGAGGCATTGGAGTAACTAATGAAGATGTGGTTGGAACCAAAGAACCAATTGGCAAGCAAAACAGTCCATCAACTAATAAGATTAGTTCCAAGGCTACTGTGTTAGACAAGCAAATTCAAGGAGTCAAGCATCCTTCAATTAAGATTGCACCTCAAATGAAGCATCAAGATCCATTATGAATCAAAGAAAATCACCCTTGCAGATTCAAAAAGACAAAAAAAGTGTGAATAATGAAGAAGTTCAATCACCATTGAGAAAAGCATCGAAAGAAAATGACATTTCAAGAACAAAACAAAAGGTCAAAATAATGGTGCAAAATGAAGATGACGAGGAAATGACAAGTCAACAAAGTGCAACAAAGAAAACCAAAAGAATTCCCTTGTGCAAATCAATGTTAATTGAAGATTTTCTTAAGGAAAATGATGAACTTAATGATGAAGAAGAGCTGGGAAATGATACAGGAAGTGAAGAGGAAGAATATGTCATGGAAGAAGAGAATGAAGATCAAGATGAAGATGACGAACATAATGGTAATGATTAAATATTAATTTCTTATTTATATATATATATATATATATATATATATATATATATTTGTTTATTTGTGATTCATCTTTAGGATTTTATCTTATCTTATGTAAACTTAATATCAAAATAGGGACAACTAAGAAAAAAACCAGGGGACCAACTCAGTGCTTGAATATACATGGAAGAAAATTCCGTGTAGAAGTCACCGTAGACAATGACGGAGAAGTGATAGGACCTGATGACAAAGTTGTAACTGACTTAGGGTATTTCCTTGGGACTATTGCAAGGAATTCAGCTCCTTGATTTATACAAACATTAAGAAAGTGTACAAAAATCATGAGGAACGTATATGGCCTTATATTCAGGTATAAGAGTTTAATTTTCATACTTTATTTGATCATCAATTAGTTATCACATATTAATCACAACAATGTTTTTCAGAGTAAATTTATCATTCCAGAGAAAGGAAAGAAAGCTGTTTTTTCTCGAATAAATGATGCATGGAGACGTTACAAATGTTATATCAAGAGGACGCATTTTTTGAAATACTCAACCTTCAAGGAAATGTTAAAAAACAGGCCTCAAAGCATACCAGAACCTCATTTCAAGAAATTGTTGAAATATTGGAATAATAGTATCATCCAAGTAAGTTTGTACATATTTTACATTGTTTTTAGTCACTTTGTGTTGTATAGAATCTTTTGCATATATATCCTACTTTAATTTTTTTTTGCTTACATTGTAGAACATTAGAAATAAAAATATTGTCAATAGGGCTAAACAGAAGTTTATGCATCGAATGGAGCCAACAAATTTTGCTAGAATTCGTGCAAAAGAGGTACAATATTTATTCTTATTTATGTGTGTTTGTTATATATAAATAACAAGTTATTCTAATAAGTTTTAATTACCAACTTTACCAATAAAGCGGGCAAAGAAGGAAAATGGGGAGGAAGTCACTCAAGCTGAAATGTTTGTCATAACTCGTCAGCGAAGAAAAGGAAAAATTGATGAAGAAACAGAAAATGCCATTGTATGTTTTTCCTTCTCATTATATATTTTTAATGTTTAAATGTTCAAATTTTAACATTTATTTTTTTCCTATCAGGCAAAACTTCAAAATTCAATTGAAAACTCTAGTGAGCCTCCTGACCAAGCCTTTCAATCATTGTTCGGCAAAGAAAAGCCCGATAGAGTTCGTTGTTATGGAAGAACAACTACACCAACAATGTTAAAAAAAAATGAAGAAATTGCTAACATTAAGAAACATTATGAAGGTGAAATTAGTAGCATGAAGGAAAGGATGGAAGAATATGAGTCATTTACAAAGAAAATGATGGAAGCATATGAGGAACTTCTAAAATGTGTGTTGAAGCAGCAAAATCCAAGTTTAAGTGAAACTGCTGTTGATAACATGATGGGACATGCTTTAGGTATTGCAAATAGTGCGGCACTCCATTCTTCTACATCAACTCATGTTCCTGAAAAGGTATAAGTATATTAGTTTGATTTACTTAACTGTGAGATAATTAAGTTGATTTATTGTTATGATTAGGTATCTTGTAGACTTATAAATTGTTGGTCTTTAGTACTTGTGATACGTTGCTAGTTTTTTTCTTCCAATAGGTAGTTTAACATACCTAAATAAAACATTAATTTTGTTGTTGCGATAAAAATTTGTGATTCATTTTTTTAATATTCATAACTATAATTGTATATTATTTAATAACTTTCCAGGTTGGACTTGAAGATCATCACCAAGATACATGAAGCTAATGGAATGTATTGAAGACTTGGTTGTTTTTTGGCAATGCAAATTTTGGTTGTTGCATTAGGAATAAAAAACTTGATGGTTTTTTTTATCTAATCATGTATTGTTTTTTTTTTTTGGATATCTAGTAATATTTATGTTACATTATTTTGATGAGACAATTATTTTTCTTCGCAATATATACTTTAATCAAGACTTGATTATGTTTAACTCTTTTGTGTTTTGTTCAATAGCAATTGGTTAATGTTCAATTATGAATTACAAGCAATAATAATGAATTATCAATGTTTGCCAAAAAATTGAGAGTGTATGATAAACCTATAGGCAACATTTAGAAAAATGTAGACTAGATAAATTGAATGTTTATGGTTGAAAAGTATAGAGAACACATAAAAAGTGTGGTTTAAAACATTTTTATCACTGTGGCCTAAACAAAAAGGCAACATTTAAATTCTTTTGACAACGTTATAAATGTGTTGCCTAAAACATCCAAATATATTGTATTAGACCAAAAAATGTTGCCTATTCTTTTGACAACGTTATAAATGTGTTGACTGAAACATCCAAATATATTGTATTAGACCAAAAAATGTTGCCTATTCTTTTGACAACGTTATAAATGTGTTGCCTGAAACATAAATACTTTACACAAAACCGTGGCCTAACTGTATATGCAACATTTATAAACTGTTGTCAAAACTAGTTCATAAAACCGTGGCCAGAAACATTCAAACAAACTGTGGCCTCTTTGAGTGTATTCACCAACGGTTTTTTAGACTTCGTGGGCAAAAGTAAAAAACCGTTGCCTTAAAGAATAGGCCACGGCCACCTACGCCACACTTTATAAACCGTTGCCAAACCGTTGCCTAACCTTTAGACCACGGATATTTTCATTTACGCCACACTTTTTTATTGTTGCCACAACTCAAAAATGTTGTAGTGTTCGGGTGATTTTTGATTTTATATTTTGAAATTTTTGGAAACCAAAATCAGTTAATATCTTCAATTTTTAATTTATAGTTGAGTTTTAATTTTTAATTTTATTTAAATTGAATCACTCTTTTTAATTAATTAAAAATTAAAGTAATATTAAATTCTAATTATTTTAAAATAATTTAAATATTATAAAATTATAATAATTTTAGTAATAGTGTTTGAAAGTGGTTGTCGAAGATGGCTGCAACAGTCAAAAGTAATAGTTGATGGTTGGAGTTGCTAGTTGGAGTGTGGCCGACGATGATTGTAATCGTGGACATTGGTGGTTGGAGGTGAGTTATTGGCGGTGGCAGATGTCGGAGATAGTGGTAGTGGTGGTCAAAGATAGTGGTGGCAACTATCAGAGATGGATGGTCGATGGTGTTGACGGTGGACGAAGGTGGGTGGTGGTCGTCAAAGGTGGTTGTAGTTGTCAGAGGTGGTGGCAACGACAATGGCCATAAACAGTGGTCCGTGGTGACAATAGTCAGTAGTGATTGCGGTTGTCGAGATGATGGTGACAATTGTTAGAGTTGAGTGACTAGGGCTGTTGGTAGTGGTCGATTGTTCATGGAATAGTGATTATGTATACTGATGGTGACATGTTACTTTTAAAATATAAACAAAAATTATAAAATCGAACTTTTATTTTTTTTGAATTTTAAGAAAAAAACTGTTTTGAAATTAAGTAAAAAATCAACTCAACCTCCCAGTCACTCTGAATGTTAATTGTAATAATCTTCTTTTGCATAGTTGTCAAAGTAATCACTAAAATTGGGATAAGATTATCTTAAATCTTTCTCAAAACTCTTACCATTAATTGAAGATTAAACTAATCAAAGTATCAATATATCAAACTATCTAAATTATTATTCTTGACAATTGTTCTTACATTGCTAGGGTATATTAAGGTTTTTGTTTGTAATCTTTCATTATCTTTTACACAATATGATGAATTTGAATTTAAATATTCTCTAAAGTATTTATATCTAGTAACACGATTCAAATAAAATTATCTTCTGTAAAAGGAACTACGAGAATCCAAAAAGAAAAATACTAATTATCCTTTTAAAAGAAAAAGATGTAAGAGTAGTAGTAGTAGCTAGACTCGAGCGGCAAGATTGAAATAGAATTGTGAAGTACAACAATTTTTAGCTTGAAAAGGAGCATTAGATTCTGCTATTGTATTGCAAAATTCTAAATTTAATTATTAAGTCCGTTTCACATAATTTCACCAACCTGCATGTATAGTTCTTTTTTACTAAAAAAACTGATATTTATTCTAAAAAAAACTTATTGATCAATAATAATAAAATTCAAAATCACTATAACTGAAAAGTATGAAGATCTAAACAAATCTAAAACATTCAATTTAATAGTATAAAACTGTAAATATAAATAAATATGACAACTTACAAATATGACAAAATATTTTTACCTCGAGAGTTGTTATGTTAAATACACTAAAGTTATTGATTGAATCGACGCTAGATCGAAGTTGATATGTCAATCTGATCCAAATTAACACTGCAACAAGACAAGAAATCAAACATGCAACACTAAGACGACAAACAAAACAAAT
This sequence comes from Cicer pinnatifidum, assembly GCA_037974775.1. Classification (NCBI taxonomy): domain Eukaryota; kingdom Viridiplantae; phylum Streptophyta; class Magnoliopsida; order Fabales; family Fabaceae; genus Cicer; species Cicer pinnatifidum. The sequence continues at coordinate 4,628,773 of JBBPBR010000006.1, read as the reverse complement.
GAGACATTCAGATTATGAAATCACAAACGAGACACAAAATAAAAATAAATATATTTAAAAATCACTTATTTAAATAAAAAGAAAAAAGAACAAAAGGATTTAGAGATGTAATTTTCGTCTCCAAACAATTGTTGGGAAAATAAGCTACCTGAAAAATTTAAATAACAATTATAACACAAGAGAATAACATGGAAACTCCAAACCCGAAGAAAAACCATGATCGTTGTCTAATGACAATAATAGAACACCTCTATGTAACAATTGTTAAATACATAGACTTGTCTCTTACTCTTCATGGTTCCTAGTACACTAACACTCTCCAAAACAAATATTTGAACAAAATTTCACAACACTTTTGTTAAGACAAACTCTCAATTTAAGTTTTGATGAAAATAAATAAATGTTAATTAAGAACGTTAATTATGATTCTAAATGTTATGTTAATTTAACTTGTGTTTTTTAGTGTATTAAATTAAAGATAAGATTTAAACAAAGCAAAGAAATCAACATAAAAAGGAAAAAATCTGAACAGACAAGAAAGAAGAACATTCTTGACAAAATCTGGAAAACGAATAATGTTCTTGAAGACCAATAGTGATCAAGACAACGTCAAGAACAATCAATCTCCACTGATTAGAAGAAGATATTGATTATGAAATTAACACTAATATTATCAGTGTTGTCCAAGGAACAAACATGATCCATTCCAATCAAAGAAACAATTCAAAATTACGAAAGAAAAAAAATCATGAATCAGGCAAGATCAAAACAAGATTGATCTTTCTCCAGACTGTCTGTCAAGAACGTTGAACAGTGTTGAGATATGTAAGACATCACATCAGCCTCAAGAACAATCAGACAAATGTCCAGAATGATGATTAAATCTCCATATCAATTATCAATCTCTAGAATGATCATTGAACCTCCAGGATGATCAAACATTCTCTTGAATGTTTTACAATTATTCTGCAACAAATTACCATCATTCTTCAGTCTATTTTGCAGGAACCAAAATTGCATATTAAACTGATGGCATCAATAGAAATATTTGAAGAATATTGGATCATTAAAACTCAAGAGAAGACTGCCAAGAACGAAGAAAATCAGTCCAATCAACAAAACTCAAAATATTCAAAAGTTGAAACATTTTTTTATCATATAATTTGATCTTTGGTCAAGACTGACAAGAGCACTACCAACAACTCTTTTTAACCATCATTAAATGTCCAAAAAGTCTATAAAAGGAAGACCAATGTTCAAGGGAAAATGCAAAAGTTCAAGTGCTAACAAGTCTCATTAAATCATTCACATTCACATACTTGAAATTCTTACTTTCTCAAACAAGAATCAGTCTGATTATATTTAAATCTTTTGTTATATTTGTACTGAATCTTGTATAAAGAATCTAATCTCAAACAAGAGTTGTGACATCTCAGATTCTATCAAAACAATCTTATCACTATTATGTAAAACACAAACTACAAGAGTTAAGTATAATTTGAGTAGATTATAAGAAATCCTTTTAAGGTTAAAAGGTAAAGTATAAACTCTTATCTAGAGGTTGTTAAGAGATTGTTTCAAAAGCCTTTCTGGGTGGAAAGGACTTGTTGTGTAACAGATCAATGTTGATCTAGAGAAGTGGTGTACACCAAGATTGTTCTCTGTTTTGAACATTTAGTGAAAATCTCACAATTGTGGGGACTGGACGTAGCTTGAGTTGGATGAACTAGGATATATATTGTTGTGTATTATTTCTTCCCTTATCTCTATTTAATTTAAGTCTAATTAATTATCAAGTTAAATATATAAATTGAATTGTTGATTTTAATTAACCAAGAACGTTCAACATTTTAATTGCATCAACACATTATTGACTTGAATTTTGCACAAGACTCTAAAGGAAATATTTGAATTAAATCTCACAACACTGTAACACAAGAATATAAGAGAAAAGAAAAGAATCAAATACAAATTTAAAGTATTTTTTACTGGTGCAAATTATAGTGAAAAACTAAAGTCATCTATATAGTCTTGAGCTCCTTCTTCCTTTACAAATCTAAGTACATTTAAAACTATTTCAACTTATAAAATTTTAATCATCTCTAACAATAAAATGAGGAAATAACAAAAGAAAGTTAAATATGTGCGACAACCAAGTTATTTTTTACTCGTATGTTTATTTTATCATTCAACCTTTCTTTATTTATGTCTTACTTAGTTTTGTAGTTCTCAAAAATTACAACACTGTAACACTTTTTTTTTCTTGTCTTTTTTTTAAAAACTTAATAGTTCAAATGTATATTTATTTTTCTGGTACATTTTTTTTCATATTTTCAATATACTATTATAAAACAATATATATTGACAACATGATCGTTTTGATGTGCGATTATATCAAGACTAATGTATCTCATAAAAAAATTATGTCTATTAATTCGTGTTTGGACAAAAATAATACTAGAATGAGTGAATTTTTTTAATTAAAAAAATTCCATAATTAAGAGACATATTATCTTTTTTTAGCACAAAGTTCCACCATAGATATAATAACTTTTAGTCTCCTATGTCTTATCCTAACAATCGAATTGGACCATTAAAGGAATTACAAACTCAATTAGTCGATAGGTTATTTAAAATTTGCCTTTCCCCATACTCTTGGCATAATAAAGAGAGAGTAGTACAACCAACATACCTACTTTGTACTACAATCGAGTGTCTACACATATATACAATACTAATGGAATTCACACTCAAGTTTCAATTTTCAAGTACAACTTTATTGTTTGCTTACTAATAAAGATAGGTGTATTAAATTTTGTAGTACTACACTTATTATTGATTATCCTTCTTTAATTAAGTTTTGAAGGGATGACGAAGCCCACTATAGCATGCAATGCAATAATATTTCTTTACCCTATAAAATAGGCTATAACTCTATGTAATTAAAACATCACAAATTGTTTTTATCGATTTAATTTTAATTTTTCCGAACACAACTTTGTTTAGTTGTCATAATCTTCTTTAGCATAGTTGTCAAAGTTATCACTCGAGTTGGGAAGGTATATTCTTAAATCTTACTCAAGACTCTTACCATTAATTAAAGATTAAACTAAACAAACCATCAATATATCAAACTATCATCAAACATTAATATTGTTCTTATCATGGGTTATACATAAAACAAATTAGTCTAATTGTTAGGATATATATTAAAATTGTGATTTAGTAATTTCTTATTAACTTCTGAAATGTTTACGTGAATCGTTAAAGTGTTTTTTGTTTTCTTAATCATTAGTGTTGGCATTAAAATAATGTAGATAGACAATGTCTCAATTTATGATTAATTTGATATACTATTTTTATTTTAGCATTTGAATAAAGCTTATATTTTAAAACACATTTAATTTATGTTTTTGTCTTTTATTGAATTTTGTAATTAATGAAATTATATGATAATTTATTCATTTATTTTCATGTGGTTTTCACTTGTTATTTCCAATTGTTATTTTCATTGGAAGTAATTGTATTTGAGACATTGTCTAATCCTAAATGTGACTATATATTTCAGTTGAGATTCGAACTCCAATTCGACACGTTGTAATATTCATTTTTGAATTATATATATTAAAAGACAAAATATGTTTTTCTTATCTTATATTGTAAAATAAATATGTTTATTTATCTTTTTTTTCCTCGTTGTTTTACAAAATATGTTATTTGTTTGTCAAACTAGAGATGTTAAAATAGGTCGGTCTAACATATCTCTATTTCAATCTAGATTGAGATTTAAAAAAGCAGTTTAAAAATAATTCAATCTTTTTAGTATATCTTTTTAGTCCAGTTTAAAAATGAGGTAAAGTTGGATCCGAACTTCTAAATTTTGGGTTGATACAGTTTAAGAAGAAAAAACTTAAATTAGATTTTGTTTTTCAATTAATTCAATTCAATTCACTTAAAAAAAACATAAAATCCCAAAATAAAAATACACCTAAAAACTTAATTTCTTATTAAACATATTGCAAACGTTGTCGACCGGTGATATTATGTGTTATATATCTTAGTAGTTTATGAAATCTAATTTTTTATTTTACAAATTTAAAATATTGAATCATTTGTCCTCATAGACTAGAGTAATTGAGTCAAACTTAAATATTAACAATTCAATACAAAATAAGTTGGACTATATTGAATATTGATCCATACTCTTATCCACTTAGACGAAACCCTGATAGACCGAGTCGACTATTTGACAACTCTAGTTAATATAATTATGTTTTAGGTAAGAGTAATATTAATTATCTTTTGAAAAAAGAAAAAGGATAAGAGTAATACTAGTAGTTAGACTCGTAATGACAGAGTTACAAATAGAATTGGAATTGAATTGTGAAGTACAATAATTTTTAGCTTGAAAAGAAAGCATTGGATCCTATTGTTGGATTGCAATTGTACTGCACATTAATTTCTGCATTTAACTATTAATCTGTTTCACTTTAGTTCACCAACATGCATATTATATATGTAGAAATAATATTGTAGAAAGAATAATAAATTTATTTGTGCACAAAAAAAAATTTATATAACCTTCTCTTTAAATCTTAATTCAAATAATAAATGATATTATTAGATTTGACATCTCATGTGTATTTATGTGGTATTTATCATCTCTTCGATAGAATAGAAAGAAAAAAAAAAAAAGAATTATATAACCATGACTTCTTTTCTACCCGAATTCGAGCTAGAACACCATTTTGTCACCTTCAATTTCTTTTATAAAAATTATTAATTTAATTATAATTTTGGATGCAAAAATAGTAATGTCACATGTTTTCAATGACGCCACAAATGATCTCATTCAAATAGAATAGTTATTTACATGTCATTTATTAAATTACAAAATAAATAATTTCAGGAGTCAAAGAATGAAGTTTAAGAGAGGTTTTCTTGCAATATCATTCTATATCATTATATATTATATATCATGTGAAGGGAACCAAAACTAAAAGATTTTAAAATAAATGGACTAAAAATTGAATTAGAGAAGCACACAAATTTAAAATTAAGTGGATAGTCTCAAGTAGTTAAAGAAATGTAGTTAAAGTTTAAACATGTTTTTGGTCCGTGTAAATATAACGGTTTTTAGTTTTAGTCCTTGTAAAAAATTTTGTATGGATTTCATCCTGTAATATCGATTTGTTTTTTTTTTAGTTTTAGTCCCTGTAAAAAAATTTGTATCAATTTTGTCCATGTAGTATAAAAAAAAATTATTTTTGGTTCTTAACGTCAAGTGAACGTTACAAAAATGCTAATAAGCAAAAGAAAACATGGATGAAACATTTAAATATGGTTTTGATTTCTGTAAATATAACAGTTTTTAGTTTTAGTTCCTGAAAAATATTTATTTGGATCTCATCCCTGCAATATCCAAAAACTTTATTTTTGGTCTTAACGTTAAATTGATGTTACAAAAACGTAAGCCAACAAATAGAAAAAAAAAGTGAAATATAAATTTAAATAATTATTCTAAATAAATTTAACCAAAACAATATTTAAATAACAAATAAAAACAATTTGTATACTTATTTCTAATAAAATAAGTATGCAAACTCCAATAGGAATATAAATTTAAATAATTATTTTAAATAAATTTAACCGAAATAATATTTAAATAATAAATAAAAATAATTTGTATA
>JBBPBR010000006.1:4603891-4623037 GCA_037974775.1 Cicer pinnatifidum | reverse complement strand
TTATTGTTTATTTTTTTTTATAAAATCTTAATAATTTCTTACTGCTTATATCCAAATTAAAAAAGTTGAATATACACAATATTTAATAACAATATTTTTTGTATCACGTTTTAAAGTATGATTGATAAAAAAATTCAAACTAAATTACTAATAATAAAATCTTAAAAGAAAAAAAGAATATATTAATTATTACACATTAATTTTACAATGATAGTAAAGGGTTACTGTTGACTTTATCATTCACTACATAATTATAACATTTGTAAAATGATCATTAATATATTATCAATAATAAAAGTGATAGTTTAAGTTTTTAATTATGGAAATATGCCTCAAATCAACAATAACTTAGAGTTAATTATTGTTATAACTAAATTTAATTATGACAAAAGTTGTTATAGTTAGTTAAACAAATGTGCCTTTAAATACTACAACTATAAATGTATGGCAGTGTTGTTATTGAAGTAATGGTTGAGTATTGATTGACAGAGAGGGATATGCAATTTAGATTCATAGGAAATCAAAAAAGAGATTAAGGGAGAGAAAAGAGAGATTGTTTAAAGATAAAGACTAATATTGATGAGTCTCAAAAGTGATAGATACTAGGCAAGAGAACAATCTTAAAATGACTTAATCTTGTAAATTCAAATCTCAATAGTGAATTGTCTTGCTTGTTTGCCTGTGACGTATGTCTCATTAATTGAGATTGAACACATAAATATTGGTGTTGTTCTTCCCTTATCTTTCTTCATTTTGGTTTTACTTTGATTTGAAAATTGTTTTCAAAATTGCAGAAACGAGAACGTTGAACATTCTCTGTTTTTTGGGTTTTCAGCAATATTATCCGTTTTCTGTGTTTTATGTTATGGTTAAGAATGTTTTCCGTTTTCTGCTGAAACGAAGAACATTATTCATTTTAATTTTTGGTTTTGTAATTGTCAATTTTATATTTTGTTGGTTAATTCTTATTGCAGATTCCAATATTGTTTTAACAATTGGCGTCATCTCTGGGGAATGGAGCAACAATGGTTGGAATCACGAAGTTTGATATTGAAAAGTTCAATTGATCAAATGACGTTAGTATGTGAAAGATAAAGATGCGTGGTTTTCTGGTACATAAAGGTTTGGTGAATCAGCTCTTCCTAAAATAAAGTCTACTCATGAAAAGGAAGAACTAATTGAAAAAGCAAAGAGTATTATGATCTTGTGTCTTGGAGACAAAGCTTTGAGGGATGTTGCAAGAGAACCAACCACAACAACCTTATGGTTTAAACTTGAATCTCTCTACATGATTAAATCAGTTTCAAATAGGCTTTCTTGATACAAAAATTGTTTTCTTTTAAGATGGATGAAGAAAAACCTGTTACACTACAAATTGCTAATTTTAATAAGATTCTTGATGATTTAGAAAATTTAGATGTCAAGCTAGATGATGAAGATAAAGCTTTGATCATACTTAATGCCCTACCAAGTTCATATCAACACTTCAAGGATGCTATCATGTTTGGTAGAGAACAAACAATTACTCTTGAAGAAGTGCATGCCTCTATCCGGACAAAGGAAAACTATAAAATACACAAGATCAAGAATGATAATCATTTTGAAAATCTGAATGTGACTAGAGGAAGAACTGACAATAAATGGTCAAACGAAAATAAGCATAGGTCCAATTCAAGAACCAAATATGAAGGGAAGTATAAATGTTTCCATTGTCACAAGAAGGGACATTTCATGAAAGATTGCCTTGAAAGAAATGAATCAAGAAACTCTCAATATTCTAGAAATGCTACATTTGTTGATGTTGTTTATGAATCTACATAGGCCTTGATGACTTCAAATTTTGAAGGTGAAAAGAACTGGGTATTAGACTCAAGATGTACTTTCCACATATGTCCAAGAAATGATTATTTTGAATAAATAGATCTTCGTGATGGTGGAGTCGTTTTTCTTGGCAATAACAAATCATGTATAGTCCAAGACAAGGGAACAATTAGATTCAGAATGTTCAATGGTAAGAAGATACTTTTGAATGATGTAAGGTACATATCTGTATAAAAAAAATTTAATTTCTATTGGCATGTTTGACATTTTAGGATATTCCTGATAGCTTTTCAGGAAATGTACTAAATCATTGCAAGTAATAATAAAACAGTAGTACCGAGTTTCGAACTCAAAGATTTTATTTTACTATCAAATTGTATTTAATTAAAATTGAATAAAAATTTCCCAAATTGATTGAAATAATATTTAAAATTAACAACAGTAATAAGTATGATCCTTTATGATAAGAAAAATGTCAGGGATGAGTTTCACTTCGAATCCAACCTTGGTGTCTAATTTAATCCTAATTATTGAATTCCTTTATTGAACTATTACCGAATTCTCTTTATTATTCTTGCCCTAATGTCCTAGTGACATAACCTTTAATTCATAAGTAACCCCTAATTCTTTTGTAGATTTAAAATTAGAATTAAGCATTACCGTATAAGAATTCGCTTGTTAAACTATTATCTTTGTAACTAATTTAATTGGTTTCATGACCTATATCTATCTCTAGACTACAAATTCATGAGTTTCTCATTTTAATCATTCGTAAAGTCCACTTCTGTTTCAAAATACAAATCGTAGAACATTTTAATGTTGATCAAGCAATAAAAAACATTAAGCACAGAGATGAGAAAAATAATTCAATAAACTCATTCATAAAACTAGATATCAAATCAGAAAAATAAGGGTTTCATCTTGTTACACTCATCCCTAACAAATAGGGTTTCGTTTCTCATGATAGAGATACAAAGGATATGGATTCAAGAAGAATTACAATAGTTATTCACGAATGATTCTTGGTAAAAACTGCTCCAATTATGTTAGAAACGAACGTCTTTGAGTTTCTCTGCTAGAGCACAAATCTCCTAACTTCCCAATATATATATATATATCTTTTTTTTTTTTTTTTTTGTGCGAATCACCACCCCAAACTTAAAAAGTTGTTATTTCATGAGCAACCCCAAACTTAGAATTTTACCAAGACAAGACAAAAAATTTCCTACCTAACTCCAAGTAAGGTGATTGAATTAAAGTCAGGTCTTTGACTTGTAATGTGGTTAGTAACCGAATGAAAGGGCAAGGCTCAAAGGGGTTAGCAAAGGATAAAATTTGCATAGGGTAGTTAAAAAGGTTCAAACGACAAAATAAAGTTGCCTTAGTGTTTGCATAAATTACAAGTGATGCAAGTCAGAATTAGTGCAAGTTCTAAAGGGATAACACATGTCTAGATATTCATACAACAAAGAATGAAAGTGTTTAGGCCCAAAAGCTCACAGTTAGGATAAAAGAGATCATGAATTTTATTTTATTTTTTTTATGAAAAATTGAAGGCAAGTTAGACTTCTACAGCCACAGAATAATCGACAATGTATGCATTAGTGAAACTCGTCGAATTGAGCAATGACATGAACAAAGAAATGAAATTAAAATTTCAAAATTCCAAACAGAAAACTTAAGATCCAATACAAGTTATTACAACTTCTTCATCATAGTACACATTTAGGGAAATGAAAGCAAACATACAATTCAACTACTGAAATAAGGCGAAGAAAAAGAAAAGAAAGATAGAAAAATAAATAAATACAAATAAAAACAAAGAAAAAGAAAAAGGAAAGAAAAAACTTATCTCAATTAGGTAATTCATTCAAGGGAATTTGCTTAGGTCATCCTCTCTTATATCACTGTAGTCCCCAATATACAGGTGAGGTTAAAATAGATGAGAATAAAACATGTCGCCTGGTGTCTGTTGAAATGAAGCAAAAGCTTGATAGAGATTTGTCATCCCTTGTTCTATTATGGCATGTCCAGCTCGTTGATCGATCATCAATTGTTCCATCATAGGTTCCAGCCTACAAAATCTTTCCTCGGTGGGGATCTATGATGGATGTTAAGGATGGTCATGTGGCCCATGTGGATTGGTAGTTTCTTCTGTTGGTATCACTGCTTGTGGACCAACATGATGTTCTACCGGAATCATATATTTTTCTATCCACCTAGCAGTGATTGGGACGACAAGTTTTACCATTTCTTCACTCTGTTTAGGTGACACTCTCACCTTTTCACATAGTTTTCTTATCAAGGATGCATGATTGAAATAGCCTACCAGAGGATCAAGAGTTGATGTCCCCCAAAGATCATTAGCTAGTAACATTCCTACATTAATTTTGTCAGCCTTTATGATAGTAGCTAGTAGACATGCTCTTTGAATTGTTATTTTTGGCATATTTGAACATGGCAACAATGTATGATGAACAAAGGTACTCCAGGATTTTTCAATTAGAGTGATATCCAAAGAGTGCAGTTTCCTAGATGTGCCATCTTTATTTCGTACCCAATATGTGTCTGGTCTGCATAAAATGTGTAAGATCTCACGCGTGTCTATTTTTATGATGTTGTCCTCGATTGCTTGGAAGCGGCAACCCTCATATTTTGGTAGGCCAAAGATTTCATTTATGACTTGAGGGGTGAAGGGCACTTTTTCCCCCTCATATAACTCCCAAATTACTTATGTGGAACTGGTTGATCATACTTTAGATCAAATGCATTTTCCCCCTAAGTAGGGTTTGAGTCTTTGTCCAATCACCTTGAAGTTTTGGTTTGAGTGTGTTCTTTCAACTCCACAACACCATATAGAAATACCTTGAAGTTTTTAAAAGGGCCCGACCATGTTGACTTTAGTTTCCCTAGAAACAACTTCAATCTTGAGTTGAAGAGAAGAACTACTTCTCGTTCTTGGAACTCCTTGAATTGATTTTTTTTGTCATGCCATTACTTGGTTTTTTTTATATATCTTGGTGTTTTCATATGTAGAATTCCGGAACTCCTCTAACTCGTGAAGCTAAAGAATTATCGATTCGCCTGCCTTCACCAAGTCAAAATTGAAGTACTTCGTGGCCCAAAATGCTCGATGCTCTAGTTCAAGAGGAAAATGACAATCTTTACCATACACTATTTGATACGACGACATACATAGGGAGTCTTAAAAGCTGTTCGGTAGGCCCAAAGTGCATCATCAAGTTTCGTTGACCAATCTTTTCTTGAAGCATTCACTGTCTTTTCAAGAATTCGCTTGAGCTTCGTGTTGGATACTTCAACTTGCTCACTAGTTTGTGGGTGATATGGGGTTGCCACCCTATGACGCACATTATATTTCCTTAAAAGGTATTCTATTTTCCGGTTTATAAAGTGAGTGCCCTCGTTACTAATCAAAGCTCGAGACAAGCCAAAACGCGCGAATATGTTCTTCTTGAGAAATGTGATGACCTGTTGCGAATCTCTGGTTATTGTAGCAACTACTTCAACTCACTTTGAGACATAATCCACTGCCACCAAAATATAAACTTTTGCATATGAGGATGGGAATGGACCCATGAAGTCAATACCCCACACATCAAACACTTCTACTTCTAATACATAATTTTGAGACATCTCATCCTGTTTTGAAATGTTACCGGTGCGCTGGCATCGATCGCACTTCTTCACATAGTTGAATGCATCTTTAAACAATGAAGGCCATAACAGTCCCGATTGGAGAACATTTGCTGTAGCTCGATCCCCATTGAAGTGACCCCCATAATCAGAGTCGCGGCAGTGCCACAAGACTTTTTCTTACTCCTCCTTAAGAACACACCTTCGCAACAACCCTTAACTCCTCTTTTGTACATAAAGGGTTCATCCTATACATAGAATTTGGCATCATGGATAAACTTTTTTTGTTGTTTGTATGTGAAATCGGATGGAATTGCCTCACCTACTTTGAAATTAGCCAAGTCATCGAACCGTAGTGCCTTGGTAATTGCGAAGATGTGTTCATCAATGAACTGGTCTCGTATTAGTCTAGTGTTATCATCCTCCTCCATTTTCTCCAATCGGGATAGGTGGTCGGCTACCGTGTTCTCTGGTCCCTTCTTATCTCGGATCTCAATGTCGAACTCTTATAGTAATAGAATCCACCTGAGTAGCCTTGGCTTTGATTCTTGCTTAGCAAACAAATATCTCAAGGCAACATGATCAGTGTAAACAATAACTTTCGATCATAATAAATAAGATCGAAATTTATCAAAAGCGTAAACTACAACTAATAATTCTTTTTTTAGTTATGGCATAATTGTGTTGTGCCTGATTCAAAACATGACCCGCGTAGTAGATTACATGTAACAAATTATCCTTTCTTTATCCTTTTTCATTGGTAGGAGGGGGAAGTTTTTTAATAACTTCAACTTTGACCTTATTAACCTCGATCCCCTTTTGGGAGATTCGGTGGTCTAACACAATTCCCTCTTTTATCATATAATGCCATTTTTCCCAATTTAGGGTCAAGTTATATTTTTCACACCTTTCTAATACAAGAGATAGATTTATCAAACAATTATAAAAAGATTAACCAAAGACGGAAAAGTCGTCCATAAATACTTCGATATGTTTCTCAATCATATTAGAGAATATAGACATCATGCACCTTTGAAAAGTGGTAGGAGCATTACATAGCCTTAACGACATTTGTTGATAAGCTAACACCCCATACAGACATGTAAATGCAGTTTTCTCTTGATCATCTAGAAAGCAATAATACTCATGTCCAACTAGTCACTCAAGCATCTAGTCAATGAAAAGGAGTGAGAAATGATCCTTCCGCATAGCACTACTCAATCTTCTATAATCAATACAAATTCTCCACCCTGTAACCGTTCTTGTTGGGATTAGCTCATTCTTTTCGTTTGTGATGATGGTTGTTCCCCCTTTTTTTGGTACCACTTGGATGGGGTAAATGAGACCGACTTCTAGGAGCTTTACCACTTCTTTCCTAATCACTTCTTTCATTTTCGAATTCAATCTTCTTTGGGGTTGTACAATTGGTTTGTGATTGTCCTCCATTAGGATTTTTTGCATGCAAAAAGTTGGACTTATTCCCTTCAAGTCCTCAATGGACCAACCAATGGCCACCTTATGCTTCCGTGGAATTCTCAACAACTTCTCTTTTTATAAATCACTCAAGCTTGCACTAATGATAGCTGGATTCTTATCTTTTTCACCCAGGAATATGTATTTTAAATAAGGAGGCAACTGCTTGAGTTCAATATGTGATTTCTCTTTCTTTTTCTCTAAGGACTCGTCTTTATCCCCTTTCAACTCCTCTGATCTAGTAGGAAAACAGGGGGAGTAAGATGGTGATGCTTCAAACATGTCTAAAACCTTTTTCACCTTTGGATCTTCACTTTCTTTAACAACATCTTGGGGTAGGCATAACACTCTTTCTAGTAGAAAAATGGGTGCTTGATGCTCAACTTCTTCGTTGACTATCGCATCTAAGATCTCGATTCGATTGCACCCTTCTCTTTTGAATGTTCCATGGCTTTCAGAATATTGAAAGTGATAGTTTCTTCATTTACCTTTGAATTTAAGGTGCCATCCACTACATCAACCATAGCTTGCCCTGTTGCTAAGAATTGTCTCCCCAAAATCAAAGGAATGTCGTTGTCCTTCTCCATTACTAGTACCACGAAATCCACTTGGAAAATGAACTTATCCACCTTGACTAACACATCTTCTACCACTCCATATGGGTATTTCATTGAGCGATTCGTAAACTGTAAAATTGGTTGCGTGTCTTTGACTCTTCCAATGCCTAGATTTTTGTATATGGATAGAGGCATGAGACGTACACTATCCCCAAGATCACACAGGGCCTTCCCAAAAGTATATTTCCAATAGCACAAGGGATAGAGAAGGCACAAGGGATAGAGAAGCTTACAAGATCCTTAAGCTTCGGTGGCAGCTTCCTCTGTAAGATAGCACTACACTCTTCAATAAGCATAATTGTTTCACCGCCAATTTTTCTTTTCTTTTACAGAATCTCCTTCACGAATTTGGCGTATGTTAGCATCTGTTTTAATGCTTCTGCAAAAGGAATGTTGATTTGCAATCTTTTAAAAGCATTAAGAAATTTACCGATTTTTTTTTCAGTTTCTTCCTTTCTCAATATTTGAGGGAATGGAAATCGAATTTTTGGTTTTGGAAGTATTTCCTTTTTCTATACCACATGTTCTTCCTCCTTTTCAAAAGCGATGTGCTCCTCAACTGATATTGGTGTGGTCATTTCCTCTGACTAGGTTGAAGTTGAAGCACTTCCACTCTTTTTGGTTTTAGGTGGTACTTGTTCCCTTACCTTGCCACTCCTCGTTGTCATTGCATTAACATTATTATGTGGATTCGGAACTGTGTCACTAGGCAAATTTTCAGGCGTTCTTTGTACCATTTGTTGAGCAAGTTGACCTAGTTGGGTCTCTATATTCTTTATCGATGTAGAATAATTTTTCTGGATGGCTCTTGACTCTTGAATGAAAGAACTTGTGCTTGTTACTAATTTCTCCATAGCACTCTCCCAAGCATCCTTTCAAGGTGGGACTTATTTTTTTGAGCTCGTTGTGGACCTTGAGATCCACCCTGCTGATCTCTCCAAGAAAAATTTGGATGATTTCTCCAACCAGGGTTGTACGTACTAGAGTATGTATTGTTCTGCTTCCCGTTATTACTCAAAAAATTCACCTCTTCTAGTTCTTCTATCTTATTATAGTCTAGTGCTTCACAAGCTCCATTTTTATGTGCTCCCCCACAAAAGTTACAACCAGTTTGTTTCAATAATTTGGCATCCCCTTCTTTATCTCAGTGGCGATAACATTTTCTATCTGTTTTGAGAGCAACCTGCTTGGAGCCAACCCATCCATGACATTCAATTCCAATATACCACTTGTTGACCCACCACCTCTATCATAAAACACCATTTGTTCATTTGATGCCATGATCTCAATAATTTTCCATGCTTCTAATGCGGTCTTGTACTTCAAAGAACCCCATGGGGTAGCATCCAACATAATTCTAGTGTTAGGCCTCAAACCATTAAATAATATTTGCATCTAGGCAATGTCTTCATAAGCATGATTCGAATATCCTGCTAGTAAACTCTAGAACCTCCTATAAGTGTCACAAAAAGATTCTCCCTCTTTCTGTTTGTGACTAGAAATCTCTTGCCTCTTTCTAACAAATACGACTAGGGGAAAGTATTGTTCTAAGAACCTTTCTTCAAGGTTATCCAATGTGGTGATGCTACTGGAAGGAAAGGAATTAAGCCACTCATTGGCATAATCTTTCAATGACAATGAAAATAATCTCAATCTCTTGCCTTCTTCAGAACAACCATCCACTTTTGTGTGGTGTCTATTGGCATCTTTGTTATGTTTACCAGAAAAATGAATCTCCTTCAACTCTCAGAATAGAGCGGGGCTCACTTCAAACTTGTTAATCTGTAACCGGTGCATTATGGATAGCCAATCGAGCATGAATTCTATTTCGATTCCCAGACTCGTTGATGGTACATTCAGATGGTGGTGGTTTAGCCATTTCCGCAACTACGGAGAAGTCCTCCAAATCCTCTTCTTCCACTATTAACTCTCTTTCCCTTTGTCTCCTTTCTCGAACCTCTTTTCGATTTGCTTTCGCAGTTTTTTTGATGTGTGGATCAATGAAAAGTTCAGTTGAGGACTGGTCTCGTATACAAGGTTAGACAAATTGTGAGTAATGAACAATTTTAAAATAAAGAAAGATAAATAATCGAGTAGAAATTAGAGAGTTTTAAAACATATTTTTTTTTAAATTAAAAATAAAACAAAAACAAATATTTTATTGCAGAGCAAAAAATTTCGATTAAGTAAATAAGTTATATCAAATAGTGATATGGCAATCCCCGGCAACGGCGCCAAAAACTTATAGCGTTTCAGCAAGTAATAATAAAATGGTAGGACCGAGTGTTGAACTCAAGGATTGTGTTTTACTATCAAATTATATTTAATTACTAAAATAGAACAAAAAGTTCCCAACAATAATAATTAAAACTAACAATAGTAATAAAATTGATCCTTTATGATGAGAAAAATGTCAGGGATGAGTTTCAATTCGAATATAACCTTGGTGTCTAATTTGATCCTAGTTACTGAATTCTGTTATTGAATTATTACCGAATTCTCTTTATTATTCTTGCCCTAATGTCTTAGTGACAAAGCCTTTCATTCCAAAGTAACCCATAATTCCTTAGTAGATTTAAGATTTGAATTAAGCATTACAATATAGTCCACTTCTCATCTCAAGAATTCGTAAAGTCCACTTCCGTTTCAAAATACAAATGGAAGAACATTTTAATGTTGATCAAGCAATAAAAAGCATTAAGCATACACACAAGAAATATAATTCAATAAACTCATTCATATAACTTGTAAGACCCTGAATTTTAAATCCTAAATTATACTATTTAAGGGTATTTTGTGTTGAATTTCTTAGGCTTTTTGCCTAGTTTTTGGTATTTAGTGAGTTAAATGCGAAAAATATATTTTTGGAAATGGGATTAAAATTATTTGTTAGAAATTAATTTATTTACGTTACGAAGAATATAATACCGGACAATTTTGTTAAAAATATCTCTAGTTGCAGAAAATTTTATCTGTCAATTGAGTTGTGACGATAGTATATAATTTTATCAAAATAGATTGTGATGTGTGTTAGAGTTGTTAGATATTTATTTGAGTGATTTTTAAGTATAATATATATATATATATAGGTATATGTATATATTTTATTATATATGTTACAAATAAGAAAATAAAAGGAATAAAAGGAAACAAAGAAAGAAAAACCAAAACAGTTCCCTGCCTCGCGAAGCTTTCTTTCTTCTCCTTCCTCTTTTGCTTTCTTTTGCTTCAAGAAAATGAACCTAAGGCTTGGTGGGTGAGAAGACAAGAATTTCTTAGCTTCATTCTTCCTCTTTGATTCGAAAACGAAGAAAAACGGTGTTAGGGGTTTTCAAACTGTAAAACACAAAACCCCACTTTTCTACTAAATCTAAGCTTCGTTTCGCGAAGAGATATAAGGGAAAGTTGCTCACCACCACGCTACGGTGCTAGTGAACAAACTTTAGAAGTGACATCGCGAGCGGAGATTTTATCGGAATTACTTGTGGTACCGTAATCGCGTGTTAGAGCTATCGTTAAGGTAAGGGCTGCTTCCAAACTTTTAGTTTGCATTTAGGAACTTATTTGTGGTTGAGTGGAAAGGAAATTTGTTAGGGTTGAAGTGTTGATTTGGGGAAAATGAATTTAAAGCTTTTATGGGTGAAATTTTAGAGTTGGGTTTTGGTGATATTGATGAGTGTTTTATGGAAAATAAATTTGATTCATTTATGTCCGTTTTGAAGAAACAAAATTTGAGATTTTTGAGGTGTGGTTTGTGACACTTGATTGGTCATGATTCATGTTGAAAATGTGGAAATTATGGGTGATTGATGATTGAACTTGTTGTGGATTTTGTGGAATTTGATTTGATCGAATTTAATGTATATAGTGGATTAAATTTGATGTGGGTGGAGGAAAATAAATGTTTGAGTATGCTCTATGTGGAATTTAAAAATCATTAGAGTTAAACGAGTATTAAAAATGGGGAATCTTTTAATATATGCGTTTACTTAATGATTATCGTGAAAATTGTTAGAGTTAAATGAGTATTTAAAATGGGGAATCTTTTAATATCTACATTTACTTAATGATTGTAGTGAAAATTGTTAGAGTTAAATGTGTATTAAAAATGGGGAATCTTTTTAATATCTGCATTTACTTAACGATTGTCGTGGATAGAGTCAGAATATGCTCATGCATTTCATAGTACATGGCGACCGGATGGGCCACGAGATGATTCCATGTGATTTGTTGGTTCATCTTATCCTTGCGGGGATTGTCGGGTCGTGTAAGGTATGCGATCGACTGCACATTTTTGGTAAATCGTGCTAACCCGTGATAGGTGGCACCTCCGTAAATAGTACTTCGGCATGTGATAGGCGGTACATTTACGATTTACGTTTTTAGTAAATGGTGTTGACCCGTGATAGGTAGCACCTCGGTAATTTAGTACTTCGGCATGTGATAGGCGGTACAATTATGATTTACGGCCCTTTGAGGAGGGTTTTGGTTTGGAATTCTGAGTCCATGCATTTTGGCATATACGCATTGCATTAGGGTGCTTGGCACCCAAGTGTTTGATTTAAGTTTATGATTGAGTGTTTGAACTCAAGTTGTTATGGTGATTGTGTTATAATTTCCAAGTGTGGATGTTTTGGATTTGTGTGTAATTGTGATTGATTTCAAAACCATTTCGAAACTCAAGTTGTCGTGGTGATTATACTATAATTGGTAAGTGTGAATGTTTTGGAATTGTGTGTAAGTGTGATTGATTGCAAAACCATTTCGAAACTTAAGTTGTCGTGGTGATTATACTATAATTGCTAAGTGTGAATGTTTTGGAATTGTGTGTAAGTGTGATTGATCGCAAAACCTTTTTGAAACTTAAGTCATCATGGTGATTGTGCTATAATTGCTAAGTGTTATTATTTGGATTTGTGTGTAAGTGTTGATTGATTTCGAAACCCTTTTAAAAGCTGAATTTTGCTATTTTTTTGCTGCTGTCTGATGTGTATTCGAATACAGAAGGTTGTATTCGAATACATACATGATGTTTTTGCTGCTGACTTATGTGTAGTCGAATACAGAAGGTTGTATTTGAATACAGACATATTGTTTTTGCTATTGACTGCTGAAACAGCCTTGTATTCGAATACAGAGATGATGTATTCGAATACAACATTGTAGTTTTGTTAAAAACTTCATTTTTCAACCTTGTTTATGCATGTTTGGCATATGGAAACCCTTTTAAGGTGCATGCTAAGTTGAAAGGTTATTTTGTGCATTTAAACATTTAAATGTTATGTGTTAATTGTTAATTTCGGTTGGTGACCCTTTACAACTATTGTGGAAATTTGGGCTTTGCCCTCAATTGAGAACCAGGACCATCCTACCGGTTAGTACCTTGTAGATGGGAAGGTAGTTGGACACACCTGACTGGAGCTGTGTTAGGAGGATCTTGCAGGGCGCGTGAAGATCCTCCTATTCGAATACAACATTGTAGTTTTGTTAAAAACTTCATTTTTCAACCTTGTTTATGCATGTTTGGCATATGGAAACCCTTTTAAGGTGCATGCTAAGTTGAAAGGTTATTTTGTGCATTTAAACATTTAAATGTTATGTGTTAATTGTTAATTTCGGTTGGTGACCCTTTACAACTATTGTGGAAATTTGGGCTTTGCCCTCAGTTGAGAACCAGGACCATCCTACCGGTTAGTACCCTGTAGATGGGAAGGAGGTTGGACACACCTGACTGGAGCTGTGTTAGGAGGATCTTGCAGGGCGCGTGAAGATCATCCGAGATGTATAGTTTTTTGTAGAATGATCCGATTACGTTGACATATAGGGACTAGATGTCTTTCTTTTTGGGTTGTGTTTATTTTAATTTGGAAGACTGTACCTGTATTAATATTGTCAGCTTGACATTTTATTTTGATGGGTTTCATGTACCACTTTTTTATGTGATATGGGGAGTTAAAATTCTTGAGGCAGTGCTTTTGTACAGATGTCTGCCAAGAATACCCCAAGGGTATGAGCTATGTCTAATAGGCCTCATAGCCTGATGTATTTTAATGTTTGAATACTTTGGATTTTGATTTCAAAAACTATTCTGCTGCTTGTAAATATTGTTGACTGTGGTCGTTGTGTACGACTTAAATATTTATCCAAAAGTATTTTCTTCTTTATTTCTTTGTTTTTATGAATTTGTTTTGAAAAAAAAAAAAATACACTCGCGCTATTAAAAGTTGGGGTGTTACATAACTAGAAATCAAATTCGAAAAATAATGGGTTTCATCTTGTTACACTCATCCCTAACAAATAAAATTTAGTTACTAATGACAGAGATACAAAAGATTAGGATTACAAGAATTATTCATGAATGATTCTTGATACAACTGCTCCAATGATGTTAGGAACGGATGTCTTTGAGTTTCTTTGCTAGGGCACAAGTCTCCCAACTTCCAAATAGTCAAAAAGATGCCTCAAAAGTAAAAAAAAAAAAAAAAAAAAAACTGAGTTTTAATGTGTTTTTCTTCGTGTCGTGCGCTTCAAGCGCGTAGCAGCAGGTATTAAGCGCTGAAATGCGCTTCAGGCGCACAACATCTTCTGTCTGGCGTTTAATGCATTTATCTGCTCTTTTGAGTCTAAATTTGGTTTTGGTGTCTTCATTAAAGTTGTATATCTGAATCGTATCTTTCATTTGCACTTGGTTTGACACCAATTATATATCTACAACTCCATATATGGTTGAAATACTCCACATAGGTCATGTTGTTTTCTCACCAAAATTCAGCACTGCACTAAAACAAAGTAACACTACAAAAATCTATACTTAATCAAGGAAATAACAACATGAACAATTCATTAAATCAAAGAAATAAAATCAACAAGATATATCAAATAAATGTTCAAATTAACTGATGAATAAAAGATAACTAAGACTAAAAACAATGAAAAATATGTATATGATGAAGAGTCATCAATTCCACAAACATAAAGAATGGTATCATGACTATTATTTTTAAAGATGATATCATTGTTATAGGCATTAAAAGAAATGGCTTGTACATTTTAGATGGTTCTACCATAATTGCACACAATGGCGGAGCTTCACGAGTTTTATTGAGAGGACCAATATTAAATAGTTTATATATTAAACCTTTTAAATAATATTATTACTTACGTTGGTGTAATGGTGATTATAATTCTAGATGTAATTAGTGATGGGAATAGGCCAGGCCAGGTCAGGCTTTCAAAGGCCTGAGTCTGGCCTAAAATGAATTTTTTAGGCCTAAGTTTGGCCTACGACCTATCATAGGATTTTTTTTTGCCTGAGTTTTGCCTACGGCCTATCATGGCCTGGCCTATAAGCCTGTTTAAAAGCCTTATTCACATTAAAATATTTAAATGTTATATTTTACATTTTTTTTCTTCTAAATAGGTTAAACTAAACCTTTATATACAAGGAAAACTAATAAAATTATAATCAAATCTAATAAAATAATTACTAACAAGTTTGTAATACAACAACCTTCCAATAAAATAAAAAAAAAAAACAAAATGAATTCATAAGCTTATATATGCCCCTGACTGCACAAGCTTATATAGCAAGCTCTAGTTTGCATTCATCTACTAGAATATGGCACAAGAGATTAGGACGTGTAAGTGAGAAAAACTTAATTGAGTTATCAAAACAAAATTTTCTTAATGGTGACAAAAATTGAAAAATTGGAATTTTGTGAAAATTATATTCTAGGAAAGTCTAAGAGGGCCAATTTTGGTGTTGGCCAACGCAACACCTCTATTCCTTTTGAATATGCTCATTCTGATTTGTGGGGTCCTTCAAGGACAAAGACTCATGTTGGTTGTTCTTATTTCTTAACTATCATTGATGATTATTTTAAGAGTATGGATCTATGTCATTAAAAATAAAAGTGACACTATTATGAAATTTAAAGAACGGCATATGCAAATTGGAACTCAAAAGGAATCTAAGCTAAAATGTTTTAAGAACTGACAATGGTCTAGAGTATATTTCATAGCACTTTAATAAGTATTCCAGGGACTTAGATATTCAAAGACATAGAACAGTTTTAGGCACTCCTCAACAAAATGATATTGTTTTAAGGATAAACATAACAATGTGTGATGTATGATCTTGAGTGTAGGTCTTCCTAAAACATTATAGGGAGAATCTGCAGTTACATCAGTGTACCTGATCAATAGATATCCTTCATCAACTATTGGATTTAAGACACTAATTGAGATGTGAAATAGCAAGCTAGCTGACTACTCAAATATGAAAGTATTTGGCTCTTTAGCATGTGTTCGCACAAAGCAAGATAAATTGGATCCTAGAGCAATCAAATGAGTTTTCATTGGATATTCTAAAGGGATAAAAGGTTACAAGTTATGGAAGATTGGCCATGGTGTGTCTAAGTGCATCATATCAAAAGATGTAGTGTTTGATGAAACAAGAATGCCCATAATTGACAAAGAACATTCTCTGTCTCATTTATGCAGAAACAGAGAACATTCTCCGTTTCAGATATCCATAAATAAAGAACATCAACAAGACACTATTTCAAACAGCAATAATGAGAGTGTTTAGATTGAGGTGGAGTCACCTGAAGATACAGAGATTAATCATGAAGACTTACCCGATACGTCACTTGATGATAATGCAACAACATAATCAGATTTGGTCAATTACAACTTGGAAAAGGATATAGAAATAAGGGTTATCAAGCCTTCAGTCAGATATGGTTAAGCATATTTAATTTTTTATGCTTTAAGTGTTGCTGAAGATCTTCAAGCAGATGAACCGAGCAACTACAAGGAAGTCAAAGGGTAATTAAAAAAGAATCAAACCTAGACTTTGGTTGACATTCCTAAGAGTCAAAGGGTAATTGGATCAAAATGGATGTTCAAGAGAAAGAAAGGCATTCAAGGACAAGAGAAGACAAGGTTCAAAGTAAGATTAGTTGCAAAGGGATTTTCTCAGCTTGAAGGAATAGATTTCAATGAAGTATTTGCACCTATTGTAAAACATTGTGCAATCAAAATTCTGCTTTTAATTTTAACACAACAAGACTTGGAATTAAAGCAGTTGGATTTCAAAACAACATTTCTACATGATGATCTTGAAGAAACCATTTATATGCAGCAACCTAAAGGATTTGCTAAAGGCATTAACAGGGTTTGTCTTCTAAAAAAGTCATTGTATCGCCTAAAGCAAAGTTCTAGACAATGGTACGTGAAGTTTGATGATTTCATGATAAGAATTGGTTTCCAAAGATATAGTTTTGATAGTTGTGTTTACATTCTGAAAGAGGAAAGTCTATAATGTTGTCCAACTCAAGAACATTCTCCAGCTTATCAGGAAGGTCAAGAACGCTCTCCAACTTACCTATTACTCTACGTGGATGATATTCTTTTTGCAAGCACAAGTAAAGACCATATTAAAAGGCTCAAAGATAACCTTAATAATGAGTTTGAGATGAAAGAACTTGGAGAGGACAAGAGGATCATAGGTATGGATGTAAAAAGAAACAGAATGAAGAGGTAACTATTTCTTTCACAAGCTGCCTACTTGAAGAAAGTTGTCACTAAATATAGAATGCATGATGCAAGACATGTTACTACTCCTTAGGGACAAAATTTCAAATTGTCTATGCAAGACTCACCTAAGACTTGTGAGGAAAAACAAAAAATGAGTATCATTCTTTATGCTAGTGGAGTTGGCAGCATAATATATGGAATGATCTGCAGTAGGCCAAATTTGGCTTGTGCTGTGAATGTTGTCAGCATATTTAAGACTGATCCAAAAGCACTGTATTGGTCAACACTCAAGTGGATTATGAGGTACTTAAATGGCTCATTGACAGCTGGATCAAAGTTCCAAAAGACTCATCATGACAAGGAACCAATCAAGTGATATATGGACTCAGATTATGTTAGAAACATGGATACTAGAAAATCAATTTCTGGTTATGTCTTCACTTTATATGGGACTGTTGTAAGTTGGAGATAAATTACACAGTCAGTGGTATCTCTTTCTACAACTCAAGCTGAATTCATTTCTCTTATTGAAGGTGTTAAAGAAGCTATATGGATGAACTGACTGATTGGTGAACTAGGAATAAATCAGAATGGTGTTTCAATTTATTGTGACAGTCAAAATGCAATACACTTATCCAAGCATCAAGTGTGTCACAATAATTCTAAACACATTGATGTTAAGTTTCATTTGCTAAGGGATGCATTTGATTCATTATCAGGTTTTAATGGAGAAGATTGCAACTAAGGACAACCCTGTTGATGCATTCACCAATTAACTTTCACACACTAAATTCAAGCATTGCTTGGACATAAATGGCTTTGAAAAAGAGTAAATCTAAGGAAATGGCAACAAGGACAATGATTGAATTATTCTGATATTGAGTCAAGGTGGAGAATTGTGGAAATATTCCATAAATCAGCAACAACATGGAGTTAGTTATGACAAAGGTTGTTTTAGTTAGTTAACCAAATGTGTCTTTAAATACTATAACTATAAATGCATGGTAGTGTTGTTGTTAAATTAATTGTTGAGTATTGATTGAGAGAGAGGGATATGCAATTTAGATTCATAGGAAATCAGAAAGGAGATTAAGGGAGATAAAAGAGAGATTGTGAAAAGATAAAAACTAGTATCGATGAGTCTCAACGGTGATAGATACTAGGCAAGCGAACAAACTTGAAGTGGCTTAATCTTATAAATGAAAATCTCAATAGTGAATTGTCTTGCTTGCTTGCTCGTGACGTATGTCTCATTAATTGAGGCTGAACACGTAAATCAGGATGTTATTCTTCCCTTATCATTTATCATATTGGTTTTACTTTGATTTGAAAACTGTTTTCAAAACTGCCGAAAGGAGAACATTGAAAATTCTCCGTTTTGTGCAACATTCTCCATTTTATGTGTTTTCAATTTTGATCAAGAACGTTCTTTGTTTTCAACTGAAACGAATAACATTCTTAGTTATAATTTATGGTTTTGTAATTGTTAGTTATCTGTTTTGTTGGTTAATTTTTGTTGCAAATCCCAATATTGTTTTAACGTTAATAATATAACTTAATGGAAATTAGCATCAATATCAATCAATATAATATATTAAAACAAACCTCAAAAATAATATGTTGACACATCACATCCTTATATGTCATGTAACACTAATTTTTCCACATCATTCAATAGTATGATGTGGCACATCTAGAATACATTCATTTTTTATTCCACCTACTAATTCTTTGTCTATATCTTTATAATTAGAAAAAAAAAACAACTACAAACTTGATTTAATTGTTAATTACATTTTTTAATTCATTACATATAAATACATCACAATTTTTAATAATATTTTATTAATTAAAATGTAGCAACCATAAATTACCACAAAATATATAAAAATATAATAATCACATGAAAAATCAATAATCAAACTTATGTACAAGCAATCCATTGAAGTTTAAATTAAAATAAATAAATAAAATTAAAACACGAACATTTAAATAAGCAAGCTATTGCAACAAAAAAAAACCTACAAATAATATTTGTTTT
>JBBPBR010000006.1:4578099-4603498 GCA_037974775.1 Cicer pinnatifidum | reverse complement strand
CTATAAAAATAATTTTTATAAATCAATATGTCAAAAAATAGCAGATGAGAGAGTAAAACTATTGTTTTTTTAATTAACGACTAAAATCAAATTTCATTAATTTTCCAAGGATTAAAAATATGTAGGGACTAAAATCAATTTCATGGATTTCGCAAGGACTAAGTTTAAATTCACTACTTATTCAGCCATTAAAAAACTAACATTGTTAAATATTAAGGGCTTAATTGAAAATGTTAGTATTTTGTAGGATTTAAACTAAAATTTTATTTTGTAAGAACAAAAATAATTTTTTTTTTATTTTACATGGACTATTTTCATATTTAATCCTCAATTGATTCATAAAGATAGTAATATGGTAATGTTTTGTTAATAATTAGGGATTTTCTTTTCCCTTTTATTTTTGTGAAAATACCCCAAAATATAGATTGTGTTTTTGCCAAATTTTTCTTTGATCCAAATTTGCACTTTCGATTGGAGGGAATTTGTCCGCAGTTGCACATCCTAAACATATATCTTTATAAACCACGACCCTCTTCATCTTTCCCGAACTTTCATTTGTCTTTTTAAAAAACTTTTAAACTTTCAAATATAACATCCTAAACTCCAAAACACTATATATATATTAAATTACACTATATTTTGAAAAAGTTCTCGGCGGATAAATAAAAACATTTTTAAAGAAAAATGATACTTTTACAAGTGATATAGAATATCATATTTATTTAGGTACTCATGAAATAATTTAAACTTTATTCCTTAAATAAAACAGTGCAGTCTCAATAAACATAATTTAACAATAATTTTTTAATTTAATTTTAGAAGTTTACAAATAATGTTTTCTTACAAAAAAAAGATAGTATTTTTATTAAATAAGTAAAATACAACCTATCAATCACATTCCTGGTATCTCATATTAGAGTGAGACTTTTTCCGAATTTGAACTTAAAAACTCATTAACATGTAATAACCGTGATTTTGCAAACGTCGAATTAAGTCAGACAAGCACAAACAACGAAGGAGTGAGTTTCAAAATCATGTTGATATCATAGTATAAGTGAGAATAAAACACAAACAACCCTAATAGTATTGTATCTAAGCATCATGGTATATCAAAACATTCAAAGAAATAATATCACATTTTAGGATCAAAATCAATCATAGAAAGTAAATATCTTATTATAACATCAAATCATTGAAGAAATTATCATCACATTCAATACACATTAATCACAAGACAACGCAATTCTATCATGTAGCTTAAACTCTACTTCTTCAAATTTTGGTACCATTTCAACTCTGAATTACTTGCATAAATAAGTTAAAATATTACATACAAAACTTCCACAATTACATTTTCTTTTTTAATTCCTTAACAAATTCCTTTGGGGAAAGGACACATGTTAGTATTTCTCTTAGAATTGTAATGAACTTTAGAAAAAATAAGAATTACTATGACATGTAATTTTAGCGTATGAATCCAGTTTTAGAGTGTTCTAATGGAAACAACAAAAATAGAAAGTCGAAGCAACAACAATAGAAAGAACCAAAACAATGACAACAAATAAGGTTCATCGTAACGTATTAAATTCGTGTTCATTGATGTGTATGCGTCGGATATGTGAGTTGGATCTAACATCATATATTAAAAAAACTAAAAATAGTTAAACAGTTTACAACTAGGAAAGTAGAAAAGATCGTTACATGACATGATAAATGGGTAAGTGGACAATATATAAAGCAGATCAACCCCCTTTCTAAAATCACAACAACTCAAGTCATTTTTAATATTTCAATAACACAATGAAGATATTTATTCTCTTTATTATCACATTCGCATGTGGTTTTTTCGGAAGTGTTGTTTCAAATGGAAATCCTCTTCCGTATGAAGCTATCTTCAACTTTGGTGACTCTACAAGTGACACCGGAAATGCTGCAACAGACTATCCATCTATGAATAATAACGGTGCTTATGGCTCCACATACTTTAAACATCCATCAGGACGTATGTCGAATGGACGACTCATCATAGATTTCATAGGTACTTTTACACCTATTATTTTCACTTTTTGAATAAAATTTTCTCATATTCAAGAAATGATAAATAAGAATAATACTAACTATCACTCTAACATACTCTATTTGATATAATTGCTGAATTAAAATCTATAATACTTAATGATCTATTTTTTATTAAAAAAACTCACTAGCTCATGGTCATTTAATTGTAGCTGAGGCATACGGGTTGCCATTTTTGCCAGCCTATAAGAATATCACCAAAAGCCAACTAGATATAAAGAAGGGAGTAAATTTTGCATATGCCGGTGCCACTGCACTTGAATTCGATTATTTCATACGTAATGGTCTCCCACTTCCATCGACAAATAATTCACTAAAAGTGCAACTTGATTGGTTTAAGATGCTCAAACCCTCCCTGTGTAAAAACAAAGAAGGTTTAGTCATAACTCCTTGCATATTGTTTTATTTTTTCTCAATTACATAGATTTTTCTCAATACTACTAACACAAATTTTGTTTCGTTGTGACACAGAGTGCGACAACTACTTTAAACAATCGTTGTTTCTAGTTGGAGAGATTGGTGGAAATGATGTTTTTTCACATATGATCGCAAAGAAAACTGTTACAGAACTGCGAGAAATAGTTCCTTTACTGGTTGAATCAATTACAAATACCGCTACAGTATGTTATATCAAAATGAAATAGTTAAAAATAACTAGGTTTAAATTATATATATTATTGAATAAATATTAGGGTTGGACAAATGCGGTCATGATTTATTTTTCTCTATTCTTCAGGCATTAATTGAAGAAGGAGCAGCAGAACTAGTAATTCCAGGGAACTTTCCATTGGGGTGTAATGCTGGCGTATTGAACTTTGTGAATAGTAAGAATAAAGAAGACTATGATGAATTTGGATTCTTGATAGCTTACAACACTTTTGCTGAATACTATAATGAACAGCTCAAAAATTCCATAGAAATATTAAAACAGAAACACCCTCAAGCAAAGATAATATACTTTGACTACTACGGCGCCACCAAACGTTTATATCAAGCTCCACAACAATATGGTGTGTGGAGAAATTATTTTCTTTTTTGGATAAGTTTACAATGATTTTTTCTTGTCAAATTCATTTAATCACATATATTACTTAATCTACATTAATGATGCAGGCTTTACTTCTGATAAAGTTGAGATTTTGAAAGCATGTTGTGGAGGAGATGGACCGTACCATGTTAATGCAGTTATGTTTTGTGGAAATCCTGGTACAACAATTTGCTCTGATCCTTCAAAACTAATAGATTGGGATGGAGCCCATTTAACCGAAGCAGCTTATAAACTAATAGCAAAAGGATTAGTCGAAGGCCCTTTTACAAACCCTTCTCTTAAACCTGCTCCTTTCAAAATAGCATAGAACTTGTAATACAAGCATTGAGAAATGATTCCTTTGATGAGTTATGTACACAATTAGAATTTGTCCTTAACAAGAGCAACATATATGTATGGTGTAAAAAGAATATTAAATTCTTTTCAACTTGATATATTATAAATAAATCCAATAAAAGTTAATTATGTTGGATGAATAGTTTTATTTGCAAAAGGTTAATTTACCTTAACATAATAAGTGTTTTCATTATTCTATAAAACATTGTGATTTAATCAATACTAGTATGAGAGTTGTGTCATGCACGAGTAATAACCGCGATTTTGCGAATGTCAAATCTAGTCAGACAAACACAAACAACGAAGGGGTGAGTTTCAAAATCATGTTGATAATATAGTATAAGTGAGAATAACACACAAACAACCCTAATAGTATTGTACCGTAAGCATCATGGTATATCAAAACATTTAAAGAAATAATATCACATTATAAGATCAAAATCAATCATAGAAAATCAATATCTTATCATGACATCAAATCATCTAAGAAATTATTGTCACTTTCAATACACATTGATCACAAAACAACACAATTCTATAATATAGCTTAAACTCTACTTCTTCATATTTTGGTACTACTTTAACTCTAAAGTACTTGCATAAATATGTTAAAGTATTGCATACACAACTTCCACAATTGTATTTTCTTTTTTGATTCCTTAACAATTTTCTTTGGAGAAATGACACTTGTTAGTATTTCTCTTAGAATCGTTATGAACTTTAGAAAAAAGAAGAATTACTATCACATGTAATTTTGGCATATGAATCTTGTTTTAGAGTTTTTAGATGGAAACAATAAAAATAGGAAGTGGAAGCAACAACTATAGAAAGAACCAAAACAATGACAACAAATAATGTTCATTGTAAAGTAATAAATATGTGGTTTATTACTTTATTATCACATTTGCATGTGGTTTTTTCATAACTGTTGTTTCAAATGGAAATCTTCTAATGTATAAAGCTATCTTCAACTTTGGTGACTCTACAAGTGACACCGAAAATGTGGCAGTTGACTATCCATCTATGAATAATAATGGTGCTTATGACTCCACGTACTTTAAACATCCATCAGGACGTATGTCGAATGGACGACTCATCATAGATTTCATAGGTACTTTTACACCTATTATTTGTACTTTTTTAAATAAAAAATTTCTAATATTCAAGAAATAAAAAATACTAACTAGCACTCTAACATACTCTATTTGATATATTTGTTGAATTAAAATCTATAATACTTAATGTTGATATATTTTTTATAAAAAAACTCGCTAGCTCATGGTCATTTAATTGTAGTTGAGGCATACGGGTTTCCATTTTTGCCAGCCTATAAGAATATCACCAAAAGCCAATCAGATATAAAGAAGGGAGTAAATTTTGCATATTGTTTTATTTTTTCTCAAATACATAGAGTTTTCTAAATACTACTACCACAAACTTTGCTTCGTTGTGACATAGAGTGCGACAACTACTTTAAACAATTGTAATTTCTAGTTTCATTAAAAAATGATCAGAGTCAACATCATTGACACCGTAGCCAACACATCATTAATAAATAGCCACATCAACATTTTCATTAAAAAAACACATTGAGGAGAATTATAAAAGTTTATAAAAATTATAAGAATATAAATATATAAAAATATTTACACTAATTAGAATCATCTGAAAAATTTTCCTTTTACCAACCTCCCATTCGTATGAAAATCACTTAGAAATCTCGTAGAGTCACCTTTTATGTTCTCCCAAAACTCTTTCACAAACCCAAAATGTACCTCATCCAAACCTAGACTTTTGTAATTGTCACAATCTCAAACCGCATGTTTGACTTCCTCTTCACTAAATCCAACTAATAATGTTTCAGCTTGCATTAGCGAAAGAGAATTAAACAGCAAGTTATCTAAACCCATGTGGATCGATCTGGTATATTTAAAATGACCTTCAAAATGATTAAACACTGCACTTCTCATTGGCTCTACCCCTTCAACAAGCACATCCCCAACCTCAATACTGAGAATCGAATTACGACGCCTCCTATTGGATACCATACAATGAAAAAACTTTGTGTTTGCATCTCCTTTTCTCAACAATTTCACTCACAAACGCTGCCACTGAAAACTACAATTCAATTGAGACTAAGAACAAATATTAACTTACAATTGTCTATGCTATTCAATCTCCACGTCTGATAGAACACATGATTATACTTTAATATCTAACTTTTTTAACTCATCTTTAGCCACTTTTATCTTGTCAAATAGGTTGCTGCAATATTCCTTATGTCAACTCCTCAAGCGATTTTTGATATTTTTCAACTTCTGCTTTATTACAAAGCCCCCCTAACCAAACATCGTATAATTATCCATACCACTTTAACAAAATCCTTATAACCATCAAATTCCTCCCAACAATTTAAAATACGAAAAGTTCTTGGTCTCTAATTATCCCAATCATCACACAAGAATAATGGACAGTGATCGGATAAGACTCTATCCAACGCCACTGCAAACAATTTACTGATCCATCCAATTGACGATCCAACCTCTTTGATAAAAGAAATCGGCATAATCTGCTAATGACTGATCCATCCAAATGACACCAAGTAAAAGCTCTACCATTTAAAGGCAAATCAATAAATTTTGATTCCTTAATAAAATTATTAAAGCACCAAATGTATTCCATTTGGATATACTCAGTATTCCCTTTCCTTTCATGTACCTTCCTAATTGTGTTAAAATCTTCACATACACACCAACAACAATCTACATCGCTCTCAACCTTCTCGACTATCATGTTCCACATATCTCGCTTCTCAATCCTGTCACAAGGTGCATAAATATTTACCGCACAAATTTTGTCTACAGTATCCTTCCACTTCCCCTCCATAACTAATGCGTGATTTAATATGGAAGAACTCCACATATTGACTCGTGAGCTATCCCACAAAGTTAGAATACCTCTGGATCTACCTACTGAGGGTTTAAACAAAAATCCAAATCCTTTTGATCTCCACACAATTTCACACATCGTTTTCTCCACAACCTCCAACTTCATTTCTTGAACACACACTATATCAGGTTTTTATTTTTTATTAAACTGTGCAGTTCTTTTTTCTTCGCAACCCCTCTTATGCCTCTAATATTATAACATAACATATTCGTTGTCATCCTTACTATCAACAAAAACTTTCTACCCCCTCCACTTCTAACTTCCTATGCATTTTTTTTCAATATTCACTCTATCCCTTCTTTCCATTTCCATTAATTTTTCAACTATAATATTTTCTTCCTCTTGTGGAATTAACCCGAACTCTTTTACAAAATCTAATACTTCTTTACCCACCTCTATCACATCATTATTAAGTAAAGCCAAATGCCTCCAATTTTCTCGAGACGAATAATCAACCAAACTAGCCATGGAAGAAACACTTACTTGATTTAATGAAACACACAAAATTGTTAAGTAAATATGTTTATTTACCTTTTTTTTCCTTGTTGTTTTACAAAATATGTTATTTGCTTGTCAAGCTAGAGATGTTAAAATAGGTCGAGTTTAGGTTTTAAGAAATGTATCGTAAGCATCATGGTATATCAAAACATTCAAAGAAATAATATCACATTTGAAGATCAAAATCAATCATAGAAAATAAATATCTTATCATAACATCAAATCATCTAAGAAATTATTATCACATTCAATACACATTGATCATAAGACAACACAATTCTATAATATAGCTTAAACTCTACTTATTTAAATTTTGGTACCATTTTAACTCTAAATTACTTGCGTAAATAAGTTAAAATATTACATACACAACTTCCACAATTACATTTTCTATTTTTATTCCTTAAAAAATTCCCTTGTGGAAAGGACACATGTTAGTATTTCTCTTAGAATTTGTAATGAACTATAGAAAAAAGAAGAATTACTATGACACGTAATTTTAGCGTATGAATCTTGTTTTAGATTGTTTCGATTGAAACAACAAAAATAGAAAGTGGAAGCAACAACAACAACAATAGAAAGAACCAAAACAATGACAACAAATAAGGTTCATCGTAAAGTATTAAATTTGTGTTCATTGATTTGTATGCGTTGGATATGTGAGTTGGATCTAACATCATATATTAAAAAAAACTAAAAATAGTTAAACAGTTTACAACTAGGAAAGTAGAAAAAATCGTTACATGACATGATAAATGGGTAAGTGGACAATATATAAAGCAGATCAACCCCCTTTCTAATATCACAACAACTCAAGTCATTTTTAATATTTCTATAACACAATGAAGATATTTATTCTCTTTATTATCACATTCGCATGTGGTTTTTTCGGAAGTGTTGTTTCAAATGGAAATCCTCTTCCGTATGAAGCTATCTTCAACTTTGGTGACTCTACAAGTGACACTGGAAATGCTGCAACAGACTATCCATCTATGAATAATAACGGTGCTTATGGCTCCACATACTTTAAACATCCATCAGGACGTATGTCGAATGGACGACTCATCATAGATTTCATAGGTACTTTTACACCTATTATTTTCACTTTTTGAATAAAATTTTCTCATATTCAAGAAATGATAAATAAGAATAATACTAACTATCACTCTAACATACTCTATTTGATATAATTGCTGAATTAAAATCTATAATACTTAATGATCTATTTTTTATTAAAAAAACTCACTAGCTCATGGTCATTTAATTGTAGCTGAGGCATACGGGTTGCCATTTTTGCCAGCCTATAAGAATATCACCAAAAGCCAACTAGATATAAAGAAGGGAGTAAATTTTGCATATGCCGGTGCCACTGCACTTGAATTCGATTATTTCATACGTAATGGTCTCCCACTTCCATCGACAAATAATTCACTAAAAGTGCAACTTGATTGGTTTAAGATGCTCAAACCCTCCCTGTGTAAAAACAAAGAAGGTTTAGTCATAACTCCTTGCATATTGTTTTATTTTTTCTCAATTACATAGATTTTTCTCAATACTACTAACACAAATTTTGTTTCGTTGTGACACAGAGTGCGACAACTACTTTAAACAATCGTTGTTTCTAGTTGGAGAGATTGGTGGAAATGATGTTTTTTCACATATGATCGCAAAGAAAACTGTTACAGAACTGCGAGAAATAGTTCCTTTACTGGTTGAATCAATTACAAATACCGCTACAGTATGTTATATCAAAATGAAATAGTTAAAAATAACTAGGTTTAAATTATATATATTATTGAATAAATATTAGGGTTGGACAAATGCGGTCATGATTTATTTTTCTCTATTCTTCAGGCATTAATTGAAGAAGGAGCAGCAGAACTAGTAATTCCAGGGAACTTTCCATTGGGGTGTAATGCTGGCGTATTGAACTTTGTGAATAGTAAGAATAAAGAAGACTATGATGAATTTGGATTCTTGATAGCTTACAACACTTTTGCTGAATACTATAATGAACAGCTCAAAAATTCCATAGAAATATTAAAACAGAAACACCCTCAAGCAAAGATAATATACTTTGACTACTACGGCGCCACCAAACGTTTATATCAAGCTCCACAACAATATGGTGTGTGGAGAAATTATTTTCTTTTTTGGATAAGTTTACAATGATTTTTTCTTGTCAAATTCATTTAATCACATATATTACTTAATCTACATTAATGATGCAGGCTTTACTTCTGATAAAGTTGAGATTTTGAAAGCATGTTGTGGAGGAGATGGACCGTACCATGTTAATGCAGTTATGTTTTGTGGAAATCCTGGTACAACAATTTGCTCTGATCCTTCAAAACTAATAGATTGGGATGGAGCCCATTTAACCGAAGCAGCTTATAAACTAATAGCAAAAGGATTAGTCGAAGGCCCTTTTACAAACCCTTCTCTTAAACCTGCTCCTTTCAAAATAGCATAGAACTTGTAATACAAGCATTGAGAAATGATTCCTTTGATGAGTTATGTACACAATTAGAATTTGTCCTTAACAAGAGCAACATATATGTATGGTGTAAAAAGAATATTAAATTCTTTTCAACTTGATATATTATAAATAAATCCAATAAAAGTTAATTATGTTGGATGAATAGTTTTATTTGCAAAAGGTTAATTTACCTTAACATAATAAGTGTTTTCATTATTCTATAAAACATTGTGATTTAATCAATACTAGTATGAGAGTTGTGTCATGCACGAGTAATAACCGCGATTTTGCGAATGTCAAATCTAGTCAGACAAACACAAACAACGAAGGGGTGAGTTTCAAAATCATGTTGATAATATAGTATAAGTGAGAATAACACACAAACAACCCTAATAGTATTGTACCGTAAGCATCATGGTATATCAAAACATTTAAAGAAATAATATCACATTATAAGATCAAAATCAATCATAGAAAATCAATATCTTATCATGACATCAAATCATCTAAGAAATTATTGTCACTTTCAATACACATTGATCACAAAACAACACAATTCTATAATATAGCTTAAACTCTACTTCTTCATATTTTGGTACTACTTTAACTCTAAAGTACTTGCATAAATATGTTAAAGTATTGCATACACAACTTCCACAATTGTATTTTCTTTTTTGATTCCTTAACAATTTTCTTTGGAGAAATGACACTTGTTAGTATTTCTCTTAGAATCGTTATGAACTTTAGAAAAAAGAAGAATTACTATCACATGTAATTTTGGCATATGAATCTTGTTTTAGAGTTTTTAGATGGAAACAATAAAAATAGGAAGTGGAAGCAACAACTATAGAAAGAACCAAAACAATGACAACAAATAATGTTCATTGTAAAGTAATAAATATGTGGTTTATTACTTTATTATCACATTTGCATGTGGTTTTTTCATAACTGTTGTTTCAAATGGAAATCTTCTAATGTATAAAGCTATCTTCAACTTTGGTGACTCTACAAGTGACACCGAAAATGTGGCAGTTGACTATCCATCTATGAATAATAATGGTGCTTATGACTCCACGTACTTTAAACATCCATCAGGACGTATGTCGAATGGACGACTCATCATAGATTTCATAGGTACTTTTACACCTATTATTTGTACTTTTTTAAATAAAAAATTTCTAATATTCAAGAAATAAAAAATACTAACTAGCACTCTAACATACTCTATTTGATATATTTGTTGAATTAAAATCTATAATACTTAATGTTGATATATTTTTTATAAAAAAACTCGCTAGCTCATGGTCATTTAATTGTAGTTGAGGCATACGGGTTTCCATTTTTGCCAGCCTATAAGAATATCACCAAAAGCCAATCAGATATAAAGAAGGGAGTAAATTTTGCATATTGTTTTATTTTTTCTCAAATACATAGAGTTTTCTAAATACTACTACCACAAACTTTGCTTCGTTGTGACATAGAGTGCGACAACTACTTTAAACAATTGTAATTTCTAGTTTCATTAAAAAATGATCAGAGTCAACATCATTGACACCGTAGCCAACACATCATTAATAAATAGCCACATCAACATTTTCATTAAAAAAACACATTGAGGAGAATTATAAAAGTTTATAAAAATTATAAGAATATAAATATATAAAAATATTTACACTAATTAGAATCATCTGAAAAATTTTCCTTTTACCAACCTCCCATTCGTATGAAAATCACTTAGAAATCTCGTAGAGTCACCTTTTATGTTCTCCCAAAACTCTTTCACAAACCCAAAATGTACCTCATCCAAACCTAGACTTTTGTAATTGTCACAATCTCAAACCGCATGTTTGACTTCCTCTTCACTAAATCCAACTAATAATGTTTCAGCTTGCATTAGCGAAAGAGAATTAAACAGCAAGTTATCTAAACCCATGTGGATCGATCTGGTATATTTAAAATGACCTTCAAAATGATTAAACACTGCACTTCTCATTGGCTCTACCCCTTCAACAAGCACATCCCCAACCTCAATACTGAGAATCGAATTACGACGCCTCCTATTGGATACCATACAATGAAAAAACTTTGTGTTTGCATCTCCTTTTCTCAACAATTTCACTCACAAACGCTGCCACTGAAAACTACAATTCAATTGAGACTAAGAACAAATATTAACTTACAATTGTCTATGCTATTCAATCTCCACGTCTGATAGAACACATGATTATACTTTAATATCTAACTTTTTTAACTCATCTTTAGCCACTTTTATCTTGTCAAATAGGTTGCTGCAATATTCCTTATGTCAACTCCTCAAGCGATTTTTGATATTTTTCAACTTCTGCTTTATTACAAAGCCCCCCTAACCAAACATCGTATAATTATCCATACCACTTTAACAAAATCCTTATAACCATCAAATTCCTCCCAACAATTTAAAATACGAAAAGTTCTTGGTCTCTAATTATCCCAATCATCACACAAGAATAATGGACAGTGATCGGATAAGACTCTATCCAACGCCACTGCAAACAATTTACTGATCCATCCAATTGACGATCCAACCTCTTTGATAAAAGAAATCGGCATAATCTGCTAATGACTGATCCATCCAAATGACACCAAGTAAAAGCTCTACCATTTAAAGGCAAATCAATAAATTTTGATTCCTCAATAAAATTATTAAAGCACCAAATGTATTCCATTTGGATATACTCAATATTCCCTTTCCTTTCACGTACCTTCCTAATTGTGTTAAAATCTTCACATACACACCAACAACAATCTACATCGCTCTCAACCTTCTCGACTATCATGTTCCACATATCTCGCTTCTCAATCCTGTCACAAGGTGCATAAATATTTACCGCACAAATTTTGTCTACAGTATCCTTCCACTTCCCCTCCATAACTAATGCGTGATTTAATATGGAAGAACTCCACATATTGACTCGTGAGCTATCCCACAAAGTTAGAATACCTCTGGATCTACCTACTGAGGGTTTAAACAAAAATCCAAATCCTTTTGATCTCCACACAATTTCACACATCGTTTTCTCCACAACCTCCAACTTCATTTCTTGAACACACACTATATCAGGTTTTTATTTTTTATTAAACTGTGCAGTTCTTTTTTCTTCGCAACCCCTCTTATGCCTCTAATATTATAACATAACATATTCGTTGTCATCCTTACTATCAACAAAAACTTTCTACCCCCTCCACTTCTAACTTCCTATGCATTTTTTTTCAATATTCACTCTATCCCTTCTTTCCATTTCCATTAATTTTTCAACTATAATATTTTCTTCCTCTTGTGGAATTAACCCGAACTCTTTTACAAAATCTAATACTTCTTTACCCACCTCTATCACATCATTATTAAGTAAAGCCAAATGCCTCCAATTTTCCCGAGACGAATAATCAACCAAACTAGCCATGGAAGAAACACTTACTTGATTTAATGAAACACACAAAATTGTTAAGTAAATATGTTTATTTACCTTTTTTTTCCTTGTTGTTTTACAAAATATGTTATTTGCTTGTCAAGCTAGAGATGTTAAAATAGGTCGAGTTTAGGTTTTAAGAAATGTATCGTAAGCATCATGGTATATCAAAACATTCA
Organism: Cicer pinnatifidum; assembly: GCA_037974775.1. Taxonomy (NCBI): domain Eukaryota; kingdom Viridiplantae; phylum Streptophyta; class Magnoliopsida; order Fabales; family Fabaceae; genus Cicer; species Cicer pinnatifidum. Next base: position 4,590,487 of record JBBPBR010000006.1, on the reverse strand, counting down.
AAGAAATAATATCACATTTGAAGATCAAAATCAATTATAGAAAATAAATATCTTATCATAACATCAAATCATTTAAGAAATTATTATCACATTCAATACACATTGATCATAAGACAACACAATTCTATAATATAGCTTAAACTCTACTTATTTAAATTTTGGTACCATTTTAACTCTAAATTACTTGCGTAAATAAGTTAAAATATTACATACACAACTTCCACAATTACATTTTCTATTTTTATTCCTTAAAAAACTCCCTTGTGGAAAGGACACATGTTAGTATTTCTCTTAGAATTTGTAATGAACTATAGAAAAAAGAAGAATTACTATGACACGTAATTTTAGCGTATGAATCTTGTTTTAGATTGTTTCGATTGAAACAACAAAAATAGAAAGTGGAAGCAACAACAACAACAATAGAAAGAACCAAAACAATGACAACAAATAAGGTTCATCGTAAAGTATTAAATTTGTGTTCATTGATTTGTATGCGTTGGATATGTGAGTTGGATCTAACATCATATATTAAAAAAAACTAAAAATAGTTAAACAGTTTACAACTAGGAAAGTAGAAAAAATCGTTACATGACATGATAAATGGGTAAGTGGACAATATATAAAGCAGATCAACCCCCTTTCTAATATCACAACAACTCAAGTCATTTTTAATATTTCTATAACACAATGAAGATATTTATTCTCTTTATTATCACATTCGCATGTGGTTTTTTCGGAAGTGTTGTTTCAAATGGAAATCCTCTTCCGTATGAAGCTATCTTCAACTTTGGTGACTCTACAAGTGACACTGGAAATGCTGCAACAGACTATCCATCTATGAATAATAACGGTGCTTATGGCTCCACATACTTTAAACATCCATCAGGACGTATGTCGAATGGACGACTCATCATAGATTTCATAGGTACTTTTACACCTATTATTTTCACTTTTTGAATAAAATTTTCTCATATTCAAGAAATGATAAATAAGAATAATACTAACTATCACTCTAACATACTCTATTTGATATAATTGCTGAATTAAAATCTATAATACTTAATGATCTATTTTTTATTAAAAAAACTCACTAGCTCATGGTCATTTAATTGTAGCTGAGGCATACGGGTTGCCATTTTTGCCAGCCTATAAGAATATCACCAAAAGCCAACTAGATATAAAGAAGGGAGTAAATTTTGCATATGCCGGTGCCACTGCACTTGAATTCGATTATTTCATACGTAATGGTCTCCCACTTCCATCGACAAATAATTCACTAAAAGTGCAACTTGATTGGTTTAAGATGCTCAAACCCTCCCTGTGTAAAAACAAAGAAGGTTTAGTCATAACTCCTTGCATATTGTTTTATTTTTTCTCAATTACATAGATTTTTCTCAATACTACTAACACAAATTTTGTTTCGTTGTGACACAGAGTGCGACAACTACTTTAAACAATCGTTGTTTCTAGTTGGAGAGATTGGTGGAAATGATGTTTTTTCACATATGATCGCAAAGAAAACTGTTACAGAACTGCGAGAAATAGTTCCTTTACTGGTTGAATCAATTACAAATACCGCTACAGTATGTTATATCAAAATGAAATAGTTAAAAATAACTAGGTTTAAATTATATATATTATTGAATAAATATTAGGGTTGGACAAATGCGGTCATGATTTATTTTTCTCTATTCTTCAGGCATTAATTGAAGAAGGAGCAGCAGAACTAGTAATTCCAGGGAACTTTCCATTGGGGTGTAATGCTGGCGTATTGAACTTTGTGAATAGTAAGAATAAAGAAGACTATGATGAATTTGGATTCTTGATAGCTTACAACACTTTTGCTGAATACTATAATGAACAGCTCAAAAATTCCATAGAAATATTAAAACAGAAACACCCTCAAGCAAAGATAATATACTTTGACTACTACGGCGCCACCAAACGTTTATATCAAGCTCCACAACAACATGGTGTGTGGAGAAATTATTTTCTTTTTTGGATAAGTTTACAATGATTTTTTCTTGTCAAATTCATTTAATCACATATATTACTTAATCTACATTAATGATGCAGGCTTTACTTCTGATAAAGTTGAGATTTTGAAAGCATGTTGTGGAGGAGATGGACCGTACCATGTTAATGCAGTTATGTTTTGTGGAAATCCTGGTACAACAATTTGCTCTGATCCTTCAAAACTAATAGATTGGGATGGAGCCCATTTAACCGAAGCAGCTTATAAACTAATAGCAAAAGGATTAGTCGAAGGCCCTTTTACAAACCCTTCTCTTAAACCTGATCCTTTCAAAATAGCATAGAACTTGTAATACAAGCATTGAGAAATGATTCCTTTGATGAGTTATGTACACAATTAGAATTTGTCCTTAACAAGAGCAACATATATGTATGGTGTAAAAAGAATATTAAATTCTTTTCAACTTGATATATTATAAGTAAATCCAATAAAAGTTAATTATGTTGGATGAATAGTTTTATTTGCAAAAGGTTAATTTACCTTAACATAATAAGTGTTTTCATTATTTTATAAAACATTGTGATTTAATCAATACTAGTATGAGAGTTGTGTCATGCACGAGTAATAACCGCGATTTTGCGAATGTCAAATCTAGTCAGACAAACACAAACAACGAAGGGGTGAGTTTCAAAATCATGTTGATAATATAGTATAAGTGAGAATAACACACAAACAACCCTAATAGTATTGTACCGTAAGCATCTTGGTATATCAAAACATTTAAAGAAATAATATCACATTATAAGATCAAAATCAACCATAGAAAATCAATATCTTATCATGACATCAAATCATCTAAGAAATTATTGTCACTTTCAATACACATTGATCACAAAACAACACAATTCTATAATATAGCTTAAACTCTACTTCTTCATATTTTGGTACTACTTTATCTCTAAAGTACTTGCATAAATATGTTAAAGTATTGCATACACAACTTCCACAATTGTATTTTCTTTTTTGATTCCTTAACAATTTTCTTTGGAGAAATGACACTTGTTAGTATTTCTCTTAGAATCGTTATGAACTTTAGAAAAAAGAAGAATTACTATCACATGTAATTTTGGCATATGAATCTTGTTTTAGAGTTTTTAGATGGAAACAATAAAAATAGGAATTGGAAGCAACAACTATAGAAAGAACCAAAACAATGACAACAAATAATGTTCATTGTAAAGTAATAAATATGTGGTTTATTACTTTATTATCACATTTGCATGTGGTTTTTTCATAACTGTTGTTTCAAATGGAAATCTTCTAATGTATAAAGCTATCTTCAACTTTGGTGACTCTACAAGTGACACCGAAAATGTGGCAGTTGACTATCCATCTATGAATAATAATGGTGCTTATGACTCCACGTACTTTAAACATCCATCAGGACGTATGTCGAATGGACGACTCATCATAGATTTCATAGGTACTTTTACACCTATTATTTGTACTTTTTTAAATAAAAAATTTCTAATATTCAAGAAATAAAAAATACTAACTAGCACTCTAACATACTCTATTTGATATATTTGTTGAATTAAAATCTATAATACTTAATGTTGATATATTTTTTATAAAAAAACTCGCTAGCTCATGGTCATTTAATTGTAGTTGAGGCATACGGGTTTCCATTTTTGCCAGCCTATAAGAATATCACCAAAAGCCAATCAGATATAAAGAAGGTGTTAGAGATATGTTCGTTTTTGATGTTATTGACAAACATACAGTCTGAAATAAATCTAACATTGTCAATTGAGAAAAATTTCAGGAACAACAAATTCAATCCTACATACTCGAGACAATTGCTTGGAACTCAAGAAATCAACAAAAGCTTGAAGATCCATGAACAAATCAATTAGTACAATCGATTCTGTAACAGGGTTGAATCTTTTTTTATAAAGTCTGGGGTTAACCAATCGATTAGCACAATCGATTTGCACATCTTTGAAGAAATCAAACAGGCTATCAATCAATTAGCCAAATCGATTGGTACACCTATTAGAAAATAAATTGTGCAAGTCAGAGAACCAGTTTGCCACAAATCGATTAGGCAAATCGATTGATTAAATCACCAAGACTGAACTGATTGTTTACATCGATTAGACAAATCGATTGACATACTGAAATTAAAATGTGCAAGTCAGTAGCACGTTTTGCAGGCAATCGATTTGGCAAATCGATTGAACGAATCACATCTTTAATTTTGTTTTGTCTACATCGATTGACACAATCGATTGTAAATGTCCCAGAGCCAAACCTGTTTACTAAATCGATTAGGCCATTCGATTCACTAAAACAAGTTTCAAAATAACTTCGGTCTGGAACATACACAATCGATTACCACAATCTACTTATATACATCTGGTGTTACAAATGTTGGCCTCAATCGACTTGGTAAATCGATTGAATAAACCAACTGATGAAAAGTGCTTCAGACTTAAAGTCCACAATCGATTGGCACAATCGATTGGTACAAAAAGTTTTAGAAACAGAGATGACTGAATGGTTGAATCGATTAAGTACATCGATTGTTTTGATTTCGTTGTTTGAACAAAACACATCAAGTCGATTATGCAAATTGATTCAATTATATACTGTCATCAAAGTCTGAAGAACTCCTTAAAATAATCAATTGGGTAAATCGATTAGAATGTACAGTTTCAAGATTCAAGAATAACAAGACTCGCGAAATCGATTAAGGAAATCGATTAGCCAGCTTTGTGACTTTAATGAATCGATTGGGTAAATCGATTCATATGTTGTTTTTCCTGAAACTATATAAACTGCTTTCATTCACTTCTTCTCATAACATGATAAGACAATTACTTCAATAACTTGAAATATCAAATTGCAATCATACACCACTAATTCTTTCTCAACTGATATTACTTTGAATATCCTTTTTCAGCCATCAACAAGATACACTTTGTGATCAACAAGGATGGAAAAAGACTGAATTGAGAAAGATTGCTTTGAGAAAAAGAAAGATCAAGAACTTTGTAATATTGATATGTTTCAATTTCTGTAAACAATTTTCTGTAATCAAATTACTTTGAGAAAATCCAGTTGTTACTGGTGGTGTTCTTCGAGGTTGAAGGTAGTCAACAAGAAGACGCTTGACTGAATTCTTGGCAAAGTTTATGGGACTTAAACTTGGGAATTCAGGGAGGGAAAGATAGAACAAGTAGAATAGTTTAAGATTGGTGCGAGGCACTGTGTAAAATCTGTAAACTGATTCTAAGAAGTTCTATAAGAAAGGCTAAGATCCTTTTGGATCTTGGGACTGGATGTAAGTCGTCGAGGGACGGCTGAACCAGTATAAATCTCCGCGTACACTTTTATTTCCCTTATCTTGTTTAAATTTCTGCAATTAGTACGTTTTTGATATTGATTGAATGCATGATAAAGTTTCTGTGTTAAGTGCATTTATATGTTTGATTATATTAACATAATTGCATGAAAAATCAATATCTTGAAAGATTGTATCTGATGCATTTCTCCATATATTATGTGATCCATATACTTTGTGCATTCATTAGAATTGTATATTAGGGACCTTGATTGATGCTGTGTTTGATAAATTTACAATTTGTTAAACTGTTGCGCATATCTCTATGAATAGGCATTCTTCCGCATACTTTTCATTTAACAGAGGTTACTGGTACCATCAGAAGGGAGTAAATTTTGCATATTGTTTTATTTTTTCTCAAATACATAGAGTTTTCTAAATACTACTACCACAAACTTTGCTTCGTTGTGACATAGAGTGCGACAACTACTTTAAACAATTGTAATTTCTAGTTTCATTAAAAAATTATCAGAGTCAACATCATTGACACCGTAGCCAATGCCACATCGTCAATAAATAGCCACATCAACATTTTCATTAAAAAAACACGTTGAGGAGAATTATAAAAGTTTATAAAAATTATAAGAATATAAATATATAAAAATATTTACACGAATTAGAATCATCTGAAAAATTTTCCTTTTACCAACCTCCCATTCGTATGAAAATCACTTAGAAATCTCGTAGAATCACCTTTTATGTTCTCCCAAAACTCTTTCACAAACCCAAAATGTACCTCATCCAAACCTAGACTTTTGTAATTGTCACAATCTCACACCGCATGTTTGACTTCCTCTTCACTAAATCCAACTAATAATGTTTCAGCTTGCATTAGCGAAAGAGAATTAAACTGCAAGTTATCTAAACCCATGTGGATGGATCTGGTATATTTAAAATGACCTTCAAAATGATTAAACACTGCACTTCTCATTGGCTCTACCCCTTCAACAAGCACATCCCCAACCTCAATACTGAGAATCGAATTACGACGCCTCCTATTGGATACCATACAATGAAAAAACTTTGTGTTTGCATCTCCTTTTCTCAACAATTGCACTCACAAACGTTGCCACTGAAAACTACAATTCAATTGAGACCAAGAACAAATATTAACTAACAATTGTCTATGCTATTCAATCTCCACGTCTGATAGAACACATAATTATACTTTAATATCTAACTTTTTTAACTCATCTTTAGCCACTTTTATCTTGTCAAATAGGTTGCTGCAATATTCCTTATGTCAACTCCTCAAGCGATTTTTGATAACGAAAACCTTTGAACAAGAATAACGAAAACCTTTTTCTTTAAAAAAAACAAATAAAATATTGTTTTTTAAAAACAAGTAATATCTTTATTTTTTTGACAAAACAAGTAAAATCTTATTCTATAGAAGGTGTAAAATCTTCATAATTTATCTTTTTTTTTTTTTTACAAAATCTTAATAATTTTTAACTGCTTATATCCAATTTGGTAGATAAAAAGTTAATGATTAATGTACCAATCGTGTAAACAAAATTTACACAATATTTTAATCATAATATTTTTTATATCACATTTCAAAATATTTTAATAAACACATAGAGGAATATTCTTAAACTTCTAAGTTTGCATTTACCATCACTTTTAAAATAAAACAAAAAAATCGTCTGAAAAGCTACCTTGACCTATTAGATAGATCAAGAAAACAGCCCTAGCAGAAACAAGATCGGAATATGCAACAACAATCCAAGGGTTCATACTCACACCAAAACTCATATTTGCAGGACCAAGAAGGATATTTAAGTCTTTTTGTAAAATATGCCATATTCTGTATTGAAAAATAATTGGTTAAACTTGGATTGAACATGAATTAAAAGCTGTTAGAGAATATTTAGATCATTCTTTACATCTTTTTCTAATGCTCTGTTTTGTTCGCATTCTCTTCTTCTTCCATTTATTTTCCTTTTTAATAAATTAAATTCAAAGGATAAATATGTTTATTTTGTTTGTGGATTATAAAATTGATAATTTCTATTTTTTATTTTTCAATTGTGATTGCAGACGATTGTCCTCAAAGTAAAAATGTCATGCCAAGGCTGTCCTGGAACAGTCAATAGGGTTTTGGAAAAAATGGAAGGTATTTTCAATTATTATATTGAATTAATAATTGTGATAATGTAATATCTCTATTTATTTTTTTCATAGCAATTTATTATTACTTTTTTTTTTTTGGTCTGTAGCAATTAATATATTAATCAAGATGTGCAATACTTTTTTTTGGTTCTGAATTTATCTTATTAGTTTTCTTAATTCTATTTTTTTTAATTACTTTCCTATGTACAAAAGAGCTATTTTTTGGTTGGATATTTCAGACCTTAGTTTATATTGTGTGGTAATGTAGCATTCCATTTTGTATCCATGATACATGAATTAACTCTATACAGGACTTAATTTGAGTTTGTTTATATATCTCTTGAGAGTATTAGAGTATGCAATTATTAAATAGATAATTTAGATTTAAGTTAAATGTAGAGTTCTAGAGTATTAGAGCCTTTCAAAATCATCTATAACTTTATTTTTTTGACAGAGAGAAAATTTCTAGTTTGTTAGACTCTTCCAAAAAGAACCTTTCAAATACAGAGTGCTAGAGTTTCTTATCTCTATTTCAGTATCTATAGCATGATTATTTCATTGATCAAACAAACTTTTTAAATGATTTGTATTTCTATTGGTGTATACCATATTAGAATGCTATACATTATAGTTTTAGATTAATTTAAAAGTTTAAAAAATTATATTTCCAATGGAGTCTTATATTACTTTGTAAATTATTTATTGTTTTGGAGTATTTCACCACTAGAAAGGGGGTAAATTTGAAGCCACTTTATACATGCATCAATTTTATAATCTTTTACATTGTGCATCAACTTGTTTGTTAAAGCTTACTTTCAATGTTGTATATATCAGAATAAATATTTTTGTTGTGTTTATAGATGTAGAATCATTTTACATTCATACGAAGGAACAAAAGGTGACTATGAAAGGAAATGTAAATAGATATGACAACGGGGGAAGGACTAGACAGATGGAGAAAATATATACTCACATTGTTTTTCATTGGATATAAAATTTAAATTTTTATTTCTACATGCGACGAGTTCGGGTTTCCTGTTCGCATTTGCACATGTTATTATTATTATACAATAACAAAATTAAAAAATATTAAAATTATATTTTTTATAGAGAGAATATTATAATTTTTAATATTTAAAAAATATTAAATATATTTAATATGTATATGTATATAAAATTTAAAAATGACAACAATATATATTGCAGGTGCAGAGTGGATATTAACGTCTCAAATCCGTCTCCACCACTGAGTATTAATTTCGGGGAATCCGCGCCCAATCAAAATTGGTTTTCTCTGTCCATATCGGCACGAGTTTGAATGGATACCCACATATGTGAGTTGTGTTATCATCCCTAAATGTGAAGCTACAAGAAGTTTGTGTGACTGGATCTAAATCTAGAAAGAAAATTGAATTTTGGATAGATCCTGAAAATAATTCAACATAAATTGCAATAGAAGTTGAATCTGAGAACAAGCCTTCAAAATTTGAAGTTGACAACAAGCCTTCAGACGTTGAAGTTATTCTCTCTATTGAACTTGATAACAAGTTCAATGTTGTCTCTCTTGAGCTCGAAAACCACTACAAGAAAAATTGTTATCTACAGCAGATTTTATCTTTACCTACGGCATGTCCGTAGGTAAACAAAAATTACGCACGGATTACCCACGGACACGAGTTCGTAGCTAAATCACTCGTAGAAATATATTTACCGACGGAAAAGCAATAGGATACACTTACTTAAGAATTGTCCGTGGGTAGTATGACTTACCGAGACTCCGTCGGTAAACTTACTCACAGATGTTTTATGGATAATGTTGTAGATAATTACCGATGGGCATGTTGCAAGTAATGTTATTGGCGGACCATCCGTGACAAATTATACTGTTTTGATAATTTATTAAATCATGACATGTCTGTGGGTAATGAAAAAATGATTTTAAATCTATTTTTGTTTTTTTCCAATTTGCTGTATTTTTTTAATATATGTTTAAAATAAATTATAAGCATATTAAAATATCATTGTCAAAACAAAGTGAAATTTTATATAAACAGTGTTTTTAAAATACACATCCTGACTGCCACAAGTTTCAAAATAAGGACAACTTACACTACCATAATTCTCAAAATAAGCACATTGTCACTGCCATAAGTTTCAAAATACACATAACAACATTATCGTAAGAATATATATAGATAATGTTTACATGTCTAAGCAAAATATGTAGTCATAACTACTATACGAAACTGACACTGAAATCAGTACTACTCATCGTCGTCATCATCGTTAGACTTATCCTCGTCATAATCTGGATAACGGCGACGACGGGATAACTCAGCCTGTATGGAAGCAACACTTTTTTCCAATGTTGCTAGTTGTATCTGGAGCTCTATAGTGTGTTTCTCATCATCTTGTCGACGTTGCTCTGTTTTCCTTAGCTCCTCTCGCGCCTCTTGTGCCTCGTGTTCTGCCGCTTTTGCTCGCTCCTTAAATGTTGCTATATGTGCAGTTATCTCAGTAGAGTGATGAGACAAGACATTGACACAACCTCTAGATGGACGAGAATCTGGGACTAGACTTGCGACACCTGGTCTATAAAGTGAGGATCTATCTCCAGCACCATAGATCCTTCCTTTATTCTTCCCCCCAACAGATTGGACCCACATGTCTAAGCGAACTTCCGCATTAACCACTTGGCTACAACTACTAGATGCTTCCCCAGTTTTGGAAGCTTGTTGCAACTTACCTTGAAATGTTTCTTACTAAAATAGAAAATAATTTAACATAATCAAATTACTTTTCCAGGAAATACAAATGAAAGAATGAATGAATGATTTAATATTTCTTACATATATTTTTTTTTCTCTTTCATCAACCCAAGAGTTGTCCTTCTTCTTAGTGTGAGTTTTTAAAAAGACCTCATCCAATGTGGGGTCTCTACCTATCTCTTCAGCCTTACAAAAAAAAAACAACAAAACCGTGAATAAAATGAGAGACACATTTCAGCAACAAAGGAAAACAACAAAATATTTCAGCAAAATAGCTCTATGCATTTTGAAACAACAGCACAACAAAACAATAAAAATAGCAAATAGTAGGCATGTCCTTGATATAGAAAGGGAAAGAAATAGTGTTTCAATTAGAGAATCACCATAAGAAAGAAAGTGAATGATTTTAATGGCAAATTAAATCAAGAACCAAACAACCAGGAACAAGAACAATATGTAAGTGCTGATAACAAAGCTAATATCCCCAATATAGAGAATATAAGTCATATGACTTAATACTGAAGTCCATAGTTCTGGTGTCTCACTACTTGTCCCCTTCAATGCATAACATTCACTACAACACTATTAACTACAACATTATGTAAGAAAAACAAAGAATAAAAACTAAAGAATATGAATAATTTTGGATTTGAAGGAAAATGGTTAGGATTTTAAATAAAAATTGAGGCTTTTTTAGATAATAGTAAAGAAAGCCTAAGCGCTCAGTAAAACTCGATTTAAATTGGGGCTTTTTCAGTAAGACTCGATTTCAGTAAAACTCGATTTCAGAAAATGAAAAGATAATAGAAAAGTAGTCGATTCAGTTAGGGCGACGGTGAAAGTTATCGAATGGGACGACGAAGTGGGTAGCGATGAAATTTCAACACGATAATAAAGGAAGATAACTTACCTTGAGAGAGAGAGCGATCATCAAGGCGGCATCCAGAACGGTCTGAGTCGACGGAGCGGGTTGCAATCTGGAGGAGGTTGGAAGAAGAAGAAGGGTTTAGGGTTCTCTGGTTGCAATCTGAATGTGAGTTCTTTTGGTTTTGACAATGAAGAGTTATTTTTGTTTTCACATAAATTTTTTTTTAAGAAACTCAACACAAATTTTTTTAAAAAAATAGAAATTACCTACGGATAAATTATAGTAAAAATAACACGAAAAAATTTCGAACAATTTAAGTCAAGATTGTATTTTTTTTTCTTTACCCACGGATTTTTTAATTTTACTTACAAAATTATCGTGGAAATTAATTAAAAAAATTATTTTATACAATAATATACACAGCTTTTTCGTAAATAACAACTAATTTGCTTACAAATTAAGATCCGTAGGTAATTTTTCGTAGGTATACAAATGTTTTCTTGTAGTGAACAAGCATTCTGAAAGTGATAATGTTGTCGTATAAGATACTTGTGATTCTATTTCTCTTAGTAACTAATTTATTTTATGTTTAAAAGTTGTTTTGTGTTTACAATAGTTGTTAGAAATGTAATGTTAGTTTTAGTTTTAGTTAGTCAGTTGAATCAACATAATTAGTTGATGAGTTAGTTAAGTAGTTGTTTCGTTTGTTAAACTTCACATATCCTCTATAAAGGAAAACTTGTGCTTTATGTCATTCACAACACCATTATACTCTTTAATAGAGTTAAGGAACTCATGGTCAAGGGACAAGGTTCCTCTCGGCGCAATTGTTTAAAGAAAAAAAGGGAAATAACGATTAAGAGCTAATAATGGATTGACCGGTTAATTCTTAAGTTGTTCACCAAATATAATAACTTATTATTTTTTTAATATATGTTAAACTAAAATATACTTTTAATCGTTTAAATTTCACCTAATTATCATATAGGTCTTTTAATTTTTTTTTTTTAATTCAGTTGGTAGTTGTTATGATGCTAATATGTGATTAATAGTGTTAACATGACAAATTTTTTAAAATAAACAATTTCGCATTGGTTCTTTAAGTCGAGGTCAAAATACACTTATCATCTTTTATGTTTAGTTTAGTTTCTGATTAAATTCATTTTTTTTATTATTTTTCTTTTCATCACATTCCTCTTCATCATCTTCTCGTCATTTTCTTCATAATTTTTTTTATAAAATATATATATATATAT
>JBBPBR010000006.1:4432194-4573017 GCA_037974775.1 Cicer pinnatifidum | reverse complement strand
AAAATAAAATTAAAGAAGTATGATTTAATTTAAATTTCAAATCACCGTGATTTTCTATAACATCATATAACTTATCACTAAAATGATCGTCACACCACCAAATTTTAATTCAAATTCAAATTGAAAAAGGGGTCGCATATATATATATGTATAGTTTAGTTTAGTTTTTAAAATAAAATTTAAGATTTAATTCGATCCAATCAATTTTTACGGAAAAAAAATCCATAATAAATTCAATAATATTAGATTTTGTCAGTTTACAATTTTTATTTGAATTAGTTTAAATTTGAACACCTCTTCCATCATATTGTAAAGAGAGTAGTACAACCAAACCGTAAAGACACCTAATTTGTACTACAATTTATAGGCTATACACCTAATTTATACAATTGGAATTCAGACTCAAGTTTCAAGTACAACCTTTTTTTTGCTAAAGATGTATTACATTTTGTACTGCACTTATTATTGATTATATCATGCTTTGCTTTAAGGAATTCATTCATTCCATTGAGAGAGGGACAATTTTTATTGGAGGGATGAATAAGTCCACTATTGCATTATATTTCTTGAACCTATCTATAGGCTATAACGCTAATACTTAACGACACAAAAGATTAAAATTTATGTTTGTATAGTGTTTGGTTTCTTTTAATATTTTTTCGAATTTTTTTATATATTATAAAAAAATGTTTATAAAATTACATCATACTTTATTTGTGTTGCCAAAAAAACTCGTACTGCAAGAGCTGAAAATAGAATTGGAATTGAAATGTGAAGTACAACTATTTTTAGCTTGAAAAAGAAGCATTGAATCCTATTGTTGGATTGCAATTGTACTGCAAAATTATGCATTTAATTATTAAGTCATTTTCATATATATTATTAGTTCACCAACCTGCATACCCTATTCTGTCTTTTTAATTTCTTGAAGTGGGCAAAGTGGGGATTTGCATATTATTATTTTTACATAAAATATTGTAGAAAGAAGAATATTATTATAGAAATATCAAGTTTTAAGTTCAACCTATAAATATTGATAGTATTAAAATTAATATTTTATTTTAAAATTAAATTTGAAATATTGTATGAATTTACGGTGATTTCAAAAAAAAAAATTATAAAAGCATGAATTTTTGAACAAATAAATCTTATCTATAAAAAAAGTAAAATCTTATCTATAAACTTTTTTTGTGTGACATTCTTAATATATTCTAACTGCTCATATCTAATATATCTTAATACCTCTCCAAAAAAATCTTAATAATAAAATCTAAGTGTCAATAAGTTATTAAAAAACAAAATCTATTAATTAACACAATAATTCCATATTTCCCTAAAAGCGACATAAAAATTTCCCTATATTAAAATGGCCCACCTATAATATATTCCGGTGGGAAAAATCTCATTGATTTTTTTCTATAAAGGCACCACAGTACCACTCCAATTTCCACAACCATTTCCAAATTGTTAATACATTATTCTTTTCTTTCTTTTTTGTTCACTTTCTTTCATACACATAACCATGTCTTCTGAGGTACTTCACTTTTTGTACTTATTTTCTGTGTTGTTTTTTTGTTATTGTATTTTCTTAATTGTGCGTAATCATTGTGATTATATGTTTGTGCGTAAATTTTATGAAGAGTTGAAAATTCAAGTTGTTTGTGTATTATTTTCATCAACCAAACCATCGGTTACTCTATCAATTGTTGCAATTTCATAACTTTCACATAATAGTTTTTTGTTTTCTTATTTGTTCTATTTTGTATTCTAATGATATGCACTCACAAAACAAATTACATGGTAGAACTTCAAATTCAACACTAATAAAGCAAGAATAATTGTTTCTTCCTTGTTTACAAATCTTTAGTTTTACTTTTAGATTATGGGCTAATATCATATAGTCATAGATTGTTATTGTTATTATCATCTGTTTGCAATAATATTAATTTTTTTAATAGCAATTAACTTGCTATATACCAAAGTAATTAACCTCGTCAAGCATTGAACTCTTTTCTAAAGTATTACAGAGAATCTTTAGATCATTCTTATCTCTCAATTTATTCTTTAGATTATTCCTACATCTTTTTCTGATGCACTGCTTTGTTCTCATTCTCTTCATCTTTCATTTATTTTCCCTTTATAAATTTAATTCAAAGGATAAATATGTTTCTTTTGTGTGTAAATTATAAAATTGTTAATGTATGATTTTATTTTTTTTATATATATATTTTTTTTTTATGGTTTTTCAATTTGAATTTTCCAATTGTGATTACAGACTGTTGTCCTAAAAGTAAAAATGTCATGCCAAGGATGTGCTGGAGCAGTCAATAGGGTTTTGGAAAAGATGGAAGGTATTTTTAATTATCATATTGAATTAGTAATTGTGACAATTTAATATCTTTATTTATTTTTTGAAATGTGTTTATTGTGTGTGTTTTTTTTTAAAATTACTTGCCTTTGTAAAAAAAAAAAAAAAACTTTTCTGGTTTCATATTTCTAACCTTAGTTTATATTGTGAGGTAATGTAGCATTACATTTTGTTTATGAATCTATCCTAATTTACATGTAATTACAGAGTGCTAGAGTTTCTTATATCTATTTCAATATCTATAGCATGATTATTTCATTGATCAAATTGTTTAAATGATTATTAATTTTATAATCTCTTACATTGTGCATCAACTTATTTTGTTTATAGGTGTGGAATCATTTGACATTGATTTGAAGGAACAAAAGGTTACTGTAAAAGGAAATGTGAAACCACAAGAAGTTTATGAAACTGTTTCTAAAAGTGGAAAGAAAACTGAATTTTGGGTGGATCCTGAAAACAAGTCCACAGAAATTGCTACTGAAGTTGGATCTGAGAACAAGTCTTCAGAAGCTGCAACTATTGTCTCTGCTGAACTTGATAACAAGCCTTTAGAAGTTGCTGCAACTATTGCATCTGTTGAGGAAGATAACCAATCTTCAAAGAATGCCACTGTTATCTCTGTTGAACCCGACAATGTTGTTGTCTAAGACAGTTGTATGTAGTTCAATTTCTCTTAGGAATTAGTTTGTGTTTTTATGGCAAAGAATTAGTCTATTTTAATTTTAAATGTTATTTTGCACTTTTGTGATGAATGTTTTGGTTGACTAGTGTGCTTTAAATTGGAGTTTAACTTGTCCTAATTCCTACTTAATCATTATTTTTCTTTCTTCCTTTATTACTTCACCATTCAACTGTGCTAGTGTTTCAATATAAGTTTATGAAAATATTATAATAAGTAGTTAGTTGAGAACGATAAATAACTAATTTTAGGATAAATTAAGGTAAAAATTTGGTTTGATAGCAAATCTTTTGGAATCGTACATAAAATTGTGTGAAACGTACGCTTTGAAATTTATTCGTTCAACTATTATCATCATTAGTCTCATCTTCAAGTTGTTTAAGATTTATAGTTTACCTCCAACATATATATGCTACATTAAAATTGTCGTTATAAGTTACACCCTCAATTTTAAAATAACTGTTATAATTTACAAAAAAATATTTGTCCAGAAAAAAATGTCATTTTTAGTTTCAAATGTAATTTTTTTTTAATTGTATCATTAAATTAATACTTTTAATTTACTATTGTTCACTTTGCATTCTAATAATTAGAATAAACAAATAATTAATAAATATAATTTAGTAAAATCTATATTCAATGCAATTCTATCTGCATTTTGAAATTCTATTTTATTCTAGTGATGTATTCTATGTATAATATTAAAAATACTCTTTAAATCAAACAAATATTTTATTTCTTTTATTTATTATATTTTTTTAATCTATATAAAATAGTGAAAAGCAATAGTTATTTTAGGATAGAGGAATATTAGTTTACTTACTCATTTTTCTCTCTTCCTTTATATTCTTACTTTACAAATGTGGTGTGGTTTCAACTTTTAATAAGAGGCTACGAAGTATTCAAGGAATATGGCTTACTCAACTTTGTTTTTTTTTTTTTGGATACAATTAAAGGGTACTGAGGCCCAAAGGAAAACTTCGAAAGTTTTTATTAGCCTCAAAAGTGATTCATTTGCTACTAATAATAGTAACACTCTCAAATTAATAGTGTTACGAATTTAATGTAACACTATTAAATTCTAACTCAAACTATTATTTGTAACACACACTCTCAAATTTATAATAAATTATTTGTTTAATTTAATAAATTTTTAAAAGATTGATTTAAGATTAAAAGTGTTTTAGAATACATATAAATAATTATATAATTTTAAGTTTATTATGTATTTATATGTAAGTTTGAACTTACAAATTTTAGAAAATAATGGTAACTTACAAAGTTTAGAAACCTATTTCGCGTCGCATAGTATATAACCTCGCAATTCGAAATGTCATTATTTATGAAGTATAAATATTAACTTGTGTCGCAGTGCGAAATGACAACTTCGCAATGCGAAACATAACTTACATGTATCTTATAACAATATTTAAGATTTTTCATTAGATTTATTTTCATTTCCTCCCAAAACCCTGCATGAAAATTTTGGAGAACCGACCTTCGTCTTCTCCAATTTGTTCCAAGACTCATAAATAGAGTTCTTGTTGTTTATGTCTAAGATGACCTTGAAAGGGGTAGAAAGAAATCATCTTTGTTTATTTTTAGTAAAACCCACTTCAATGCTTATTGAAACACCAACCCCTCTTGATTCTTTAATTTCAGTAGGAGAATGTCACCATAAATATGTAAGACAAATGGGAAAACCATTATTCTCACAAAATAAAAATAAAAAATGAACGTAGAAATCTTATAGGTTGTGTGGGAGCATTTATGTTGAATGATACTCTGTGGTTACATGTTGATTCTCATTGGAGGAGAATATGTGTGAATTATGAATATATCGTAGGTTTAATTGCTCTACATGTTTCTCAATAATTTAAATTTTTTCAAATAAGAACCTAAACTAAAAAAAGTTGTAACTTCGTCCTCGAATTAGTAATTCTGTTAGTTTACCATTATTCAATTATTACGCTGACGAAACGTGACATATTATATAAATAAATCTTTGACTAATTAAGAGTTTAGAAATAGGTTCCTAAAAAAAATTATTTGATATTTTCTGTGCGAATTTTTATTAAAAAAACATAAGTTAAATTTGATAACAAAAATTATTTGAAGGATGGAAGTTTTAAGTATCTTTATAAAATTAAAAATACTTTAATATATTTATAGGACGAAAATTTTATTTCAAGAAAAACAAAAAGAAGAGGTTTTTGACGGAACAAAAAGGAGTTTCGGCAATTACCGGTACGTCACAATTTTCAATAAATAAAATATAACGAAATAATCGTATTGGTTACTTTGTCTTGCCACGGATCGCGATCCTCATGCTCTTCTGTTTAGAAACGCGCGACCGTAGATATATTCTCTAATCAACGGTCATCATCTTCCCATCTAACATTCTCAAATCCTGTGAAAATTTTCACAATTCCCGCTTTTTCCTCATTCATCATCCCCTTCTTATATATATCACTCAATCTGTTCATTCAATTTCATCGCTTCTCATTTTTCCTTCTCATCGCACTTTCAACTAACAATTTTACACTCTCTTATTTCTTTCTGTTAAAAATGGCTCGTACCAAACAAACAGCACGCAAATCCACCGGAGGAAAAGCTCCAAGGAAGCAACTAGCAACAAAAGCCGCAAGGAAATCTGCTCCGGCGACCGGAGGAGTGAAGAAGCCACACAGATTCCGTCCTGGAACAGTTGCTTTGAGAGAAATCAGAAAGTATCAGAAGAGCACTGAGCTTTTGATAAGGAAGCTTCCATTCCAAAGATTGGTTAGAGAAATTGCTCAGGATTTCAAAACAGATCTGAGATTCCAAAGCAGTGCAGTTTCTGCTCTTCAAGAAGCCGCTGAAGCTTATCTTGTTGGTTTGTTTGAAGATACTAACCTTTGTGCTATTCACGCTAAGAGAGTTACTATTATGCCTAAAGATATTCAACTTGCAAGAAGAATTAGAGGCGAGAGGGCTTAGATTTGGATTTTATTGATTTGCTCTGTTAGGGTTTTGTTTAGCCTATTTTCTCTTCTAAGAACTCACTGATTTGCATTGTGTTTGTTCCAAAAAGTGAATTTACTCGCTTTTGTAATATAAAACTTGAATGAATAGTATCTAATTTTTTATTTGATATCATGTTAATTTTAAATCTAATTCTCGGTTACTTTTTGAGAATTTTTCGTTTTGACGAAAATGCGATGTTTGATTTTGTTGTCAATCGGTTTTAAAAGAAGCAATCTTGTATTTTTAACTTAATCTTGAAGTGCAACTCAGACGCAGTTGTCAACACTACAAAAAAATTTAGCTCATGCTTCATTATTCTAGTCTAATTCCAAAAAAAATCGAAGGGTATTATTGAATTCCTTAACCTAATAGACTCCATCAAATGCTTAATAGTTTGAAGACTTGTATTCTTTGTTATTTAGTGGCATGAATTGATAAGACTATTTTTACATAGCAAGATTATTACTAGAAATGTATGTTTGTATAAAGGAAATTGTAATATTGTGAAGTGGAGTGAAATTGAACCAAACATGGAACGCCATGTATACCGAGTAATGAACAAAAACACTAATTTATTAATTTTTTTCTTACAATTTATCATATATCTTTTTCTTCACAATTTTTTCTTATTCTTTTGTTAGTTCAATAGTTAGATAAGTTGTTTGTGTACAATTTTTAATTATAATTCAATAAGAGTCTTTGAGTACAATTTCTTTGGTACTGTTCAAAAATAACAATACATATTCTTTATCTATACATTGAATAAAATTGGTCACGTCATTAATTATACAATGACTTATACAATCTATAAGTAAATGAGCAAATTTAATTTCAATCAAACATTGAGTTTTAAGAGTCTCTTAAAGCACTCAAAATTAATTGGGAATAGCAAGATAAAGTCTTTAAAATTGTGGTGAGTGCGAAAACATCAAAAGGATTTAAGGGTAGAAATGTACAGTGGTTCCACATAAGCCATTCTTAGAGGAGAAAATGAACTTTCACAACATGTAGAAGGATTGTATGGCCATCAACTTTTGTATGCATCAAAATCATCAAGATGCTATGACAATATGTTCAAGGGATCTATTTATTACATTCACATGCAATCAAAAGTGGTAAAAATATCATTTGATAAAACAATGTCACTATAAAATTTTAAAGTTTACTTTACATTTCATATTATTTAAGTTACAGTAAAATGATTTTGATATTGATATAAATAATATTTATATATATAATATAATAATATGATATAATAAATATAAATATAACAAACCAACAAAGTTAAATAAGTTTTTATTTACACTATAAAATTACTAAATTTTAGTTTTAATTCCTAAAAAATAAAATTATCAACTTTTGATTCTCTAATAGACTTGTGTTTTTTTAGTTTGAATTCTCTAATCGACACTTTTGTGTATCTTTGTACTTAAATGTTATCACATGCTCACAATTGAATTTCATTTAGATGTGTCCGTCCCAACGATTTAAACAGAATAATATTAGATAAGATTTTTGATAAGGAGGATGATCCATAATTATAATATATTGTGTCATCACTTATGATTCATGGTCCATGTGGTGCTCAAAATAAGAAATCTCCTTACATGCAGAATGAAAAGTCTACAACGTATTTTTCGAAGAAGTTTGTACCAAACACAATTATTGTGCAAATGGATATCCAATCTATAGAAGAAAAGATGATGTAAAGTTCGTTATAAAAAGAGAATCATTTGCAGATAACAAGTTTGTGGAACTATACAATTTGGTCTTGAAATATAATGTTCGTATTAATGTTGAATGGTGTAACCTATATCGGTCCATTAAGTATCTTTTAAAATATGTCAACAAAAGACATGGTCATGTTACAACAAGTTTCTATAGTAGTGTTGCCACAAGCTCATCATCATAGTGTGTTGATGAAATTAAGATGTATTATGATTGTAGATATTTGTCTTCATGTGAGGCGTTATGGAGAATTTTCAATTTTGACATAAACTACAGTTGAACGTTTGTCATTTTTTATGATGATGCTCTAATTGATGAAGTGGTGAATAAATCAAAGAAAGAAATGACTAAGTTTTTGACATGGATAGAAGCAAATATAAAATAACTAGAGGCTAAAAATCTTACTTACACTCAATTTCCACTGAAGCTTGTCTCGAAAGGATTCTGATAATGAGTTGTGTCATGGCAAAAAGATATTTACAACTGGAGTGGTTCATTTTGCACCACCTGGATTAAGTAAGAGGTTTTACTTGAAATAATTGCTTAAGTATGTTAGAGAGCTTGAGATTTACGAAGATATTAAAACAATGGACAATGTGGTTTATAAAATATTTAAAAAAACATCCTTTTATAGGGGTTTGCTAAATGGTGACAAGAAATACATGATGTAGTTGTAGAGTCAAGCAGTTGGGGTACAAGTTATTATTTGAGAAATTTTTTTGCAACGTTACTGATGTCAGACCAAATGATAAACTAGTTTTTTCTATAACAAAACATGAGAATGTTGTATGTGTGTGGAACTCAAATTGACATATGATGAGATTAAATATTTTGTGTTAGTAAAGATTGAATCATTTTTATAGAGTAATAGTGAGTGTGAGCACCTTTCCAACAATGCCTTAACCTGATGATTCATTGAGTTATCAAATCCATAACAAACTCATTTATGATCAGGTAAATTATGATAGGGAGTATTTGGCTGCATAACACACTAAGCTAATGTCTACTATGATTGCTGACCAAAGAAGAATTTATGATAGGACCATGGCCGTATTTAGGAAAGAAAACCATAATTTTTTATATATATGGTTATGGTGATACCATGAAAACTTATATTTGGAGGTCCATGTTGACTACATTTAGATCTAAGGGAGACATCGTTTTAATAGTGGTGTCAAGTTGAATTGTAGCTTTACTTAGTCTTGGAGGTAGAACTGCACATTCAAGGTTCTCTATACCATTAGAAGTTGATGACTATTCCATTAGCAGCACAACTCGGAATTGTCCACTGGCATAGTTGATTGCGAAAACAAAACTCATTATATCAGATGAAGTACCAATGATTTATAAGCATTGTTTTCAGGCAATGGATAATACTTTAAGAAACGTGATTTGTGATCAGAAAGGCCAAAAGTTAGATATACCATTTGGCGGCAAGGTTGTTGTGTTCAACAAATATTTTAGACAAATTTTACTTGTTATTCCAAAAGCAACAAAGCAAGATGTTGTTCATGCTACTATTAATTCATCATACATTTGGAATTTTAGTGAAGTCCTGACATTGCACACAAACATGAGAACTTTTTTGGTCAAAAGTAGCTTGATAGGACCACAAAGGCACAATATTATCGCATAGTTAAAATTATCGTTCCTACAAGAACTTTGTTATGAGTATCAATCTCTCATTTTTTATAATAATTAGCTAAAAAAAAGTAAATGTGGATAATGATTTTTGTTTAAAATTCACAATAAAAATAAAACCTTGGGATTGTGGTATTCACAATGATGGATATAATAAAACTAATATTCTTTAAGTTATGGGTCTTACACTCTTGAAAATTAGATAAATAATTATAACTACAGTATTCTTCTAAGTGTAAAAGTGTATTTTAAACTAATAATCAACCTATTTTCATGATTGATGTATTAGCAAAATCCCTTAAGAGAAGATATCTTTTATGATTTGATTCTCTTGTCCAATCTTAGGGGTTATATATCAAATCCACCTTTCGGTATATTATTTGATATCCAAGTATGAATATGATTCTTCTTAAGGTTGGATTAAAAGATCAATACCCATGACAAAATAAAATAGAAATCGTTAGAGTCCATCATTGGAAATCATACAATCTCAAGACAAGGTAAATTTATTCACGCATGATCATAGAAGAATCAAAACTTAAATATAAAAACATTGAAAATATATGTATTACCTCAATTTTGTCCGATTAATTAAAAAAATCATTTTAAAATAATAATATATTTAATTAACATTTTACAATTAATATAAAAAAATATAAAAAATCATTATTTTATAAATCTTTTTACCAAAATAAAATAAAACACACAAAGAGTGAAAAGGTTATGAGTTTTTATTTTATTTTTGTTCTGTTTTAATTCACTCAATTTTTATTATTATTTTCTGCCAACACACATAAACACGTTTGTCCTATTTTTGCTCTTCTTCAACAATAAACAAGTTTCTTAGCATATGTACTCACTTTATTTTTTTTGTTATTTGATTGTTTTAATGTGTGTATTCTTTTATTTTATTGGCTTTGTTATCATCTCTGTCAACAACATTCTACAAACCAGGTTTATTCCTTTAGGTTTATTTTTTGGCTTAAAAAGCTATTACTTGTATCACTTTGCAATCAAAGCTCTGATGTTGTTTAATATTTATCCAAAAACAATCTAAAATCCGGATGTTAGTTTTAGTCAATGAATACAAAAGTTCATCATTTGTTCTATAAATTGAGGAAAAAATCAGAGAGAGGGAAGAGATTGGAGGGCAGCTTTGAGTACTAAGAAAATTAGAAAAAATACATAGAAATAGAGTGTTTCACCGTCATTCCAACTTCACACAACCGTGCACCACCATCGTCTTTGTCTTCAATATCACGTGCACCACCAACGTCTGTCTTCCATATATGAATAGACATGTATTTTCTTCATCCGCTAATCAAACTTTATATTTGAATCTAGAGATTATTTATTGAAAGATAAAATCTTGTTTGTATATGAATGATAATTTGGCTGAGATATTTTGTATACTGCTTTTGTATGAATGAGATGATTTGGATTGGGTTTGAAAAGTTTAAATTTGTTTTTGTTTTTCTACCATATTTAATTCAAATGTTTTGCATGCCATGCCTTTTATTTCTGTTGCCTTATCTCATGTCATGCCTTTTACTTCTGAAACACTTGTGCGAGTCCTGTTGTCAGCCCGGTGTGTTGTGTTGCTTTTTACAGTTTGTTATGGACTCACTTGCCATACTTGGCCTTGTTCTATAGCTTATGAATGATATTAATATGCTATTTAATACTAAATGAGTTATATTTTCATAATTTGTTTTACTAAAAAGTATTTGAAAGAGCTCATGTATATAGTTTTTTTTATTATTAAAGTGGTTTTTTTTATTATTATTTATTTAATAAATAACAATACAAGTCCATACTTCTTTTTTTACCGTTTATTTTATTTTTATGTGTTTATTATCGAGTTTATTTTGTAGAGTTATTTAAATTTATTTAATTTTTAACATCAGTTATTATTATTGTTATTATTATTATTATTATTATTATTATTATTATTATTATTTAAAAAGGTCAAAGATAAAACTGTATAAAATATTGTAAGGTTAATTAAATGTGACATCTTTTTAATCTTTGAGTTATTAGAACACAAATTGTGAGAACTTGGTGGTTCTAAATCTCATCTTCACAAATAAATTAATAAATTAAAAAATCATAAACAAGTTAATCATAAAAATTATTAAAGGTTAACTAAAAAAGACATATTTTAATCCATGGGTTGCATAATACAATTTATATATTTTGATAGCTTTAATATTTATTTTTATAAACAAATAAGATCTAAAATCAACTTTTTAAAATTTAATTAAGTATATGTGCTTATTTTAATCTTAAGACATAAGTTAAACATTTCGTTGGTTTTAAAACTCAATTTAAAAATAAAAAAAATATTCTTAATAGGATTAAGCTAGATGTGACATTTTTTTTTACTCCTTGAGTTTTGAGATATGAGTTGTACAATTCGATCGTCTTAAAACTCATATTTTAAAATAATTATTAAATCAAACAAGCTTTTTTAAGTTCGTTAAATTTAACTTTTTTAATAACAAAATATAATTTATTTAAAAACAATCAACACATCCATATTTTCTACCAAGAACTATGTAGCTTTGATTTCTCCATCGCACTTGGAGATACGTAGGAGCAAGATCACACTCTTGTCAAACACAATAATAAAAAAAATGTTTTCTTACTCTTTTTTAACACGCTTTTATCTCAAAAAAAATCATATTTATAAAAAATAATTTTATATCCATATTTAATAATAAAGAGAAATAAATATATTTAAGTTGATATAATTTTGCACAATTAATTATAGGTAACCGTTTTTAGCAGATGTCGTAGGGTGCTAATACCTTCCCCACGCATAATCGACTCCGAACTCAAAATCTGGTTTCAAATATCATTTTTATAATTTTTTATATTTTTAAGGGTTTCCCAATATTTTCTCTATTTTAAAATAAATTTTGGTGGCGACTCCATTGAATTCGAGGAAAACTTGAAATTTTAGGCTGCGATAATATAAAATAATAAAATCAAGTAACAGAGTAAAAAATGGAAAATTGAATATTATTAAAACTAGAAATTTTCAAAGAGATATACGAGAACAAAAGCAAGAGTAGTAAGAGATTGTGGGTAGAAATTTGTGTCTGAAACTGAGTATTTTTGTTCTTTTTATAGCCCTAGGTTCCTTCATGAGCTTTAATGGAATTCGACTTATCATCACAATAATGAGGAAATATGTTCTTGAAGGAAACATGCTATTAGGAAGACATATTTGAACTAAGGTTTATAGACCTAGGTTGTTGTTGGCACCTACTTATCCTAGGATTCCTTCAAAATTTCATCGAAAGGAATTTCCATTAGTCACTTCTTTTGCAATGACTATGAATAAAACTCAAGGACAATCTTTGAATCATGTAGGACTATACCTTATGCTAAGTGGTTTCTCACATAGGCAACTGTATGTTACAACTACAAGAGTGACATCAAGGAAATTTTTGAAGATACTTATTGTTGATGGTGAACGTCGTGATTCAAACATTCCATCAAATGTAGTTTATGAAAAAGTATTTCAAAATGTCAAATAGGTTGTTTTATTTTCTATTCATGTTCATTTTATCTAATTGTTGTTCTCTTTTGTATTACACTTGATAACTTAGATTGCTACATTATTGTTTTAAAGATCAATTTATCAATACAATTTTAACCATTGTGCATCACACGAACGCACATCTAGTTCTAATCATAATCATAGAAAGTATGCATGTGCACTATTTCTTATGTATTACCCAAAAATAATAATACATACTCTTCACCTACACATTGGATAGAATTGTTTAGGCAATTATCTCTATAACGAGTTACATAACCACTAAGTAATTTGATTTCAATGCAACAAACACTGAGCTCTAAGGAGTCTCTTAAAACACTTAAAACTCTTTTAAACAAGATTCCTCTCCCTGGAGTGGCTTTGTAGAACTTGGTCTACATCATGCAAGTGTCTCACCCTCGAATCATGCATGTATCGGCTCAACACATTTATTACATATGCCAAATTTGGCCTAGTGTGTGCCAAGTAAATCAATTTTCCCACTAATCTTTAAAGTCGATCGTTGTTGACTTTTGCACTTTCTTCCTCGAAGCCCATCCTATGATTTTTCTCAATAGGAACACTTGCAACTTTGCAACCTAGTTTGACTGCTTCCTGCAAAAGATCAAGCATGTATTTCCTTTGAGCGATAAAAGTTCCTTGCTTTGAGTATGCTACCTCAATCTCAAACTTTGTTGATAATATCTATTTGAGCAATTGTCTCTCATTCAAATCATCTTCAGTAATAATAATATCATCGACATTGACAAGAAGTACTATTAGTTTTCCTCCTTATGAATGCTTGAATAATAAAGTGTGATCTATTTGGCTTTTCTTATATCCCAAGTAAACCATTGCCTTTGTAAACCTTCCAAATCATGCTCAAGAGGACTGATTTAGTCCATATAAGGCCTTCTTCAATCAATACACCTTATCGGCTACACCTACGAGACCAAAGCCTAGAGTAATCTTCATATACACCTTTTCCTCTTAGTCTCCTTGAAAAAAAGCAATTTTATTACAACAAGTTGGTGTAGTTCCCATCTTGAGTGGGCAACAAAGGATAGTAAGGTCATAATAGTATTTATCTTTGCCACATGAGCAAATGTCTCCTCACAATCAATGCCATAGGTTTGAGTATATTCTTGTAATGGTCAAGCATGCCATCTGGTGTTTGTTTTACTATTTAGATCCACCTTCTTGCCTTTCAACAATCTACCAAGTCCCATTTTTTTTAGGTTCTTTCACTTATTCCTTCATAGCTTGAACTGTTGAGGTACTTTTGATTTACCCTTCATAAAAAAATCCAAGTTACTTGAGAACAATTATCGATAAAGGCGACATGTAAGACTCATAGAAAATGAATTATTAACTAAGTATATTTAGTTATGTTTTGTAATTAAAATATGTTGTTGATTATATCAATTCCTTTTATTTATGAATAAAAGTACAAAAAATAGTTTTCACGACTGAAATATTTTTATTTAGTCCACGAATAAAAATAGTCAAAATCCGAGACTGAAATTTCTAAATGTTTGAAATGTGACTCATTTAAGAACAAACTCGGAGACTAAACGAGATGATGTGACTTAAAATCACAAAATATCTAGATATTTTTACCAAATTATGTAGATCTAGAAGTAAGTGATATGATGTACTTATAAATAAGTGTCATAAAAGATATTGTGAGATTTTAGGATTAAATTTATGTGATTAATTTTTGTAGTTAGAAATTTTTAGAGATTAATTTGGAGTTGAAATAGTAGATCAATTAAGGGAAGGAGGAAAAAAATACATTTCCCCCTCACTTTAAAAGCAATTCATGGCCATCATCATCATAAACTAACTATCACTTTCTTTAATTCTTCAAAAACACATTCTCTAATTTCTCTCCAAACCCAAACCTTCTCCTTCATTTTTGAGCAACTTAGAGGCCTCCAATCACAAAATCTCCAACTACAAAGTTGTTTCACTACTTGAGAGGATTGCAAAGAGTTAAGGATAACTAGTTGAGGTAGCGATTTCTTCCCTCTTTTCCCTCAAATCCGTAAGCATGCATATATAGGGGGGAAAATGATTTTTTGTTATGTTTTGAGCTTTAATCTTGCTTGTCTATCACTACTATGGTTGTTATTAATGTTTAGGAAGTCAAAAGAAATATTTTCAACTCTTTTTCTTTCGAAAATCAAAAACCCTAAGTAAGACAGTATAAGGAAAGTGTGTTTTTTTGCTTTGGTGCTTTGTTAATATTGAAATTAGAGGAGTTAATAACTTGAATAACAAAAAAAATGAAACCAACCCCCCAAATTTTTAGAAAGATCAAATGTGGTGTGTCATAAAGTAAAAATTTGATTTTTGTATGTGTTTGAGTTATATAATGAGTTGTTTTCAAATAAATGAGTTTGAAATGAAAATAGAAATTTTATTAGAGAGTTTAAGTTAGTAAAGTTAAGACTTTTGCAAGTGTATTTGGAGACCAAAGTGATGTACTCACTTTTGATAGATGTTAGGTGTTTGGAGACCAAAGTGATGTAATTTAAAAAATAAACTCAAAGTTGTGAAATGAGGATTTTAAAGTAAGTGAGTAATTGATAAAAAAAATCGATTAGTTTTCTTGAGTAATGTAACCTTGAAGCACTTTTATAATTTCCTATATTTATATAGTTAACTCCTTGAGTCTTGAAAATGAATCGAGATTGTTGGCTCCGAGTTAGCGGTGAAGAGATCTCTGAATATTTTATGTTTATTGGTTGAAATTTTTATAGAAAAGAGATATGAACAAAAAGGTAATGGCAAAACTTTTGGAATAAGTTTTGAAATAAAGTGGAAATTGATGTGGTTTGTTTTAATTCAAAAGTATTTGAATGGTAAAAATTTTATGAACTTTGAAGAAGTTAGCAAAAACTTCTCTTGTGATTTTAATAGTGGTATAAATTAAAAATTTAAGTTGTTTAAAGTTTGAAACCATATGAGTTGTTGTCCTTGATTATTTAAGGTATTTTAAACTATATTTGAATTTTATAGTAGAGATGTCAACTTTATGTTAAAATTCGAGGTTGAAAAAGTATTTAGATATTTTGGAACACAATTATTGATTATAGTTTTGTATTTTGATATGAGATTTTATTTGGAATGAAGATTTTAGTTGGAGACTTAAAAGAAAATTGTGAACTTGGAAAATATTTGGCGTTGATGTAAAAATGTGGTTTTTATGTGAAAGTTTATATACAAAGCATAATTAATAAAGATTAAAGTTTGAAAAATGTCAAAGTGGAATAATCAGGATTTTGAGTATTTAGTCGATTGAAACTCTTAGTATTTGTGTATTTTTTATATAAGATTTCTTGATAAAAACATTCTACAAGTTTTCCAAATATTAAAGTATTGAAATTTATGATGTTGATAGAGGATATATTCGAAATTTCGAACGGTTTAAGTATTTTGTCATTGATTGATTTTATTAAGAAAATATGTTTTCCTAAGTTGCTAAAGACAAAGATTTGAGTTGAACTTCCATAAGTTTGGAAAAAACAATTTCAAGATTTTCAAAGTGTAGCCTAAGTGTTTTAAAATTCGCTTCCGCCGAAGTACTTAAACCAAGGTCTTCTAGAAGTTAGGGAACCTAAGAGAAAAGTCAAACCTAATTGATTTGGAAAATGGTCGAACCTAGGGTTCATTTAAGGTTGGTTTAGCAACTTGTATTGATTAAGTTGATTGATTTAAGATACAAGGAAATTGAGAGGTGTTGTTGGAATTGTCGGATAAGTTATGCTGGCATAACGTAAGTTGCTTGTGTAATAAAGCATTGTCGAGGTAAGGGCACATTCTAATGATATTATATATTCTTGAATGTTGAGTGTGTATGTATACATGTTCTTTGTGCTTGTGGTGAATAAAGGTATACACAATTGTTTATGTATTTGATGTCATTATGTATTCTTAATTGATAACATATATGTTATGAATTTTATTGATCATAATATGTCTTGAGTATGCTATGTGAAAAAGTATTAAAAATTATCAGTGTTTAATGAATATTAAAAATAACTGCATTTACATAATGATTGATTTAGAAGAGTTAGAGCATGCTCATGCATTTCATAGTTAGTGGTGACCTTGATGGGCCACAATGTTAGTGGTGACCGTCATGGGCCAAGGTGTTAGTGGTGACTGTAATGGGCCATGGGGTCGTTCTTTGAGTTGATTGGTCCATCTTATCCTTACAAGGATTTTGGAGTCGTGTAGGTATGTGATAGACAACACTTTAGTAAAATTGTGTTGATCTATGATAGGTGGCACCTCGATAATTAATATTGGTTTGTGAGAAGCGGTACATTTATGATTTATGCCCCTCGAGGAGGGTGAGGAAATTTCAGAATCATGTGCATTAACATATAAACATTGCATTAGGGTGCTTTGTCAATTGAGTCATGTTTTTTATACGATAATATTTATATGCAAGCTTGTTTATCAATTGATGTCATGTCATGCTATACTTTGTGCTTTGTATTTTCGTGTGTATGTTGTCTTTAGATTGTGACGCTCTACTATTATTGTGGATCGGGCTTACGCCTTAGGTTCTTAGAGGTTTGAGTCGTGCGAGAATTGCAACGACGTCGAAGACGTGGCAAAGCGATGATTTTGGATTGGCAATCGGAAGTAGCGAGGCTTGATGCCACCCATGGACCCTCAATATCCAGTCATCCTCAGTAATAGTTCAAGATCAACTTAGGGTTTTAACTAAGGGTTTTATTTATTCTCCCTTCCTTATTGCAATGGAATTTATGTATCTTAAATAATTGTGATTTGTTTTGGGTCAATGTGAATTGTTCGGTTGTAAGTAAGTTATTTGTGTCGAAACCATTTTATATAATGCAACAAAAATTCTAATCGTCATTTTTGGAAAATAATTTTACAATTAAATATTTTACTGTGATTTAAATTAAATAAGATTATGAATATTTTAGTCTAAAGTGTTTAGTGGTTTTTGTTTCTAAAAAAATAATAATTTACATTCTCATTGTTCAAAACTTGATAGCGTTTTAGCAAGTGTACTGAATCGTTGCAAGTAATAATAAAACGGTAGAACCGAGTGTCAAACTCAAGGATTGCGTTTTACTATTGAATTATATTTAATTACTACAATTGAACAAAAGGTTCCCAAATTGATTGAAATAATATTTAAAATTAACAATGGTAATAAAATTGATCCTTTATAATGAGAAAAATGTCAGGGATGAGTTTCACTTCGAATCCAACCTTGGTGCCTAATTTGATCCTAGTTTATTGAATTCCATTATTTAATTATTACCGAATTCTCTTTATTATTCTTGCCCTAATGTCTTAGTGACAGAATCTTTAATTCCAAAGTAACCCCTAATTCCTTAGTAGATTTAAGATTATAATTAAGCATTACCGTACACGAATCCTCTTTTTAAACTATTGTCTTTGCAACTAATTTAATTAGTTTCATGACTTGCATCTATCCCTAGACTACAAATTCATGAATTTGTCATCTCAAGTATTCGTAAAGTCTACTCCCGTTTCAAAATATGAATCGTAGAACATTTTAAGGTTGATCAAACAATAAAAAACATTAAGCACAAAGATGAGAAAGATAATTCAATAAATTCATTCATATAAATAGAAATCAAATTACAAAAATAAGAATTTCATCTTGTTACACTCATCCCTAACAAATAGGGTTTTAGTTACTCATGATAGAGATATAAAAGATAGAGATTAGAGAAGAATTACAAGAAATATTCATGAATGATTCTTGATAAAACTGCTCCAATGGTGTTAGAAACGATCGTCTTTGAGTTTCTATCCTAGGGCACAAGTCTCCCAACTTCCCAATAATCAAAAAGATGCCTAAACAATGGAAAAAAATGCGTTTTTATGAATGCTGATGCGCGTGCGCGTCCTAGGCGCAGGATTTGCGCTCCGGACGTGCCTGGACAATGCTGAAAGGCTGGAAATGCGCCTCAGGCGCACAACATCTAGTGTTTGATGTATAATTCATTTTACTCCTCTTTCGAGTCTGAATTTGGTTCTGGTGTCTGCATGAAAGTTGTAGCTATGGATCTTAGCTTTGATTTGCACTTGGTTTGACTCCAGTTGGACATCTACAACTCCAGATATGACTGAAATACTCTACATAGGTCATGTTGATTTCTCACCAAAATTCAGCACTGCACTAAAACAAAACGTAATGTAAAATTACGAAAAAATTCTTAATCAATGAAATAAAAACACAACATCTATTGTCTGACATATATTGATTTTACTCCTCTTTTGAGTCTGAATTTGGTTCTAGTGTCTTCATGAAAGTTGTAGCTATGGATCTTAGCTTTGATTTGCACTTGGTTTGACTCCAGTTGGACATCTACAACTCCAGATATGACTGAAATACTCTACATAGGTCATGTTGATTTCTCACCAAAATTCAGCACTGCACTAAAACAAAACACAATGTAAAATTACGAAAAAATTCCTACTTCATCAATGAAATAAAAACACAACATTTTATTAACTCAAAGAACAAAATTCAACAAAATATATCAAATAACTCCTTAATTTAACTAATGATTGAAGATAAATAAGACTAAAATGGTGGGAAAATATGCATATGATGAAGAGTCATCAGTGTTACATTGTGGTATCAGAGCCCCAGTTTAACGTTTATTGGGGTTGATCAAGAGTAGGGTTTAATGGGAGCAAGTAACTCGAGTCCATAAGTGCTTTGTGTTTTGTTGTCTCGAATCAAGTACAATATGCTTAAGTAGTTTATTGTTTCTTATTCAAAATAGTGTGCCTAGTAGCACTTTAGTAAGAGTAGTAGTTAGAACATAGAACATTAGTCGACTTTGGTCGACGAGTGTTTCTAAATTCCTTAGACACATTGGTCCAAGAAAGGATATGGATGAAGCAAATCATGACTATATGGGATTTATGAAGTGGTTCCAAAGATATAGAGGCTATGTTGTTGGTGGCTACTCGAAGATGGTGGGTATGGATGGATGAACTTTAGACAGATAGATTTCAGGACGCGACTGGATCAAGTTTGATAAATGTCAAAGAGATGCGAGAACCATTAAAATATGGAGAAATCGAGGTTGCAATTTGCAATAGCATTTGGTGCTTAGGTGTCAACAAAATAGGCTTGTATGAAGTTAGGGGCACTGCGTATTAGGGGTGAATAATATCTTGGGATAGATAAAGGACACTTTGAGGAATAGTGGATACCTTGAGGGATAAGGTCGAGCCTTCAAGCTAAACTAGTTCGCGACTTAGATTGTTAAGTATGAATCTTGTGACGATTATAGGAGTGAGACTATATAATATGTTGGTAAGTGACAAATCTTTGTGAGGTTTAAGAGATAGTAAGTAAGGATAGTGATTTGAGATGAAACATTAGATGGGTAAATGTGAATTTTAAGTGATGCTCAGAAAAACATAAGGAGTTAAGCCTTGATGTATTGAACCATATGTTACTATTAAGTGGAACTGGAAGTATAGAGTACGATAATACTTAGATATTGGAGAATGTAAATATTTTTTATAGGGTAGAAGGATTAAATAAGATTTGATTTGGGACCCTAAGATGGTTGATCTTTAAGTCGAGGATTTAAAATCTACAAGGTTGGATGGAGGACCAAGTGACACCTTAAACTTGTATAATTGAGGGAGTTGAGGTAGGCAAGTGATAAATAAATCATGTTATGGATGGAAGTGTTTGAAGATTTACTAAAAATGTTGTGTTATGATTATAAGAGTTTTCATTAGTGAAATTACTAAAACGATTTGAGTCAATGATGATAAGACCTTGTATTGTATCTTAAGATGAAATGGATGAATTTAGACGGTGTCAAGAGTACTTGGAGATTTCGAGGGTTATATTTTAGAATTTTATTCAATGATAGAGAGTGAAAAAGAAGAAATATAACAAATGATTTATGGTTTAGTTGTTGGTCTTGGGAAGTCAAGCGTTAAGATTTGAAATTAGTGTTTCAGTGACTAGATGAACGATGAAAGGTATGTGGGTCTTGGAGATATTTCACTACAAAGTTATGAGGATGAGGTTTACATATAATTATTCATTAGGAGATGCTTATTGGGAACATTTGAGAAATAGTTCTTTAGGACGTTCAATTATTGGGACTCTTTCAGTTTGGACCTCGGTGAAGGTTGGGAACAAATAAGAATTCAGCGAGTGAACCAAATTTTGGAAAACGAGCCATGAAAACTTGTTGGAGCTGCACATGGATGTGTAGCTTATGTTAATTAAGGATTCATGAAATGATTTATCTCACTTTTAATTCAAATATTGTTATTAGAAGGGTGTGTCATGGGGGTACGTTATTGGGTTCGTCAATCAAAAGAGTTAAATGTTTGTTTGATAGGGATTAATTGAGCATGGAATGGAAAGGTTTTGTGGAAACTAGTAAGACTTGACTTTTTGAAATCGCTATAATGAAGAAAGACGAAGTATGACAACAAATGAGCTAGGAAAATAAAAGACT
This sequence comes from Cicer pinnatifidum, assembly GCA_037974775.1. Taxonomy (NCBI): domain Eukaryota; kingdom Viridiplantae; phylum Streptophyta; class Magnoliopsida; order Fabales; family Fabaceae; genus Cicer; species Cicer pinnatifidum. Next base: position 4,551,520 of record JBBPBR010000006.1, on the reverse strand, counting down.
TTGTATGTTGACCACATGGACGGTTGAATGACGGTAGACGTGAAAAATACATCGAGAAATTTTTTAAATGTATACTATTTTGTAGGAAGCATGAAAATTAGGACGGATTAAGATTTCGTTTGAATTGTTGAAGGAATCTTGAATGATCAGGATGACAAGCTTATTCGAAGTAAGAAGAGTTTAATAGTAACAAGAAAAATAATAGAAAATCAAGTGGGGTTGATGATATTTTGGGATATGACGCACAATAGTGGGTACCAATTGTGACAATCAAATAAGAGAGAAATTTTTGAAAAAAAAACATACAAGAGTAAGCTAAGTAATGATTTCGAAATAATGAAGATCAAGATTCGAGGTAGAAATTTAAGGTTTGTATAAATGGAAAAGTGATGGAGTGAATAAAATTTATTTGACCTGTCATAATGAAAAGATAACCATCAAGCTACAAACTAAGGACGTGGAAAAATAGAGAAGTATTAGAATGATTATTGGCAATAGATGTAGGAAAATTATTTTCGGGCTTGTCCAGAATTGTGAAATATGTAGAAAATTGACTAGTGAAGCGTGAAATTGAGTAGTTAGGCATGATACAAATGTAGGTCTTAATTAGTGAATGAAATTCAAGTTAGAATTTTGTTTGAAACGTGACTCTTGAAATGAAGCACTAAATTGGAATGAGGTTTTGTGTGTCGCATATAGGTGATATAGTTCTGGCACGTTGTTGAAAATGTTTGAGGATACTTGGATCACCAACCGAATGTTGGGATGGAATTATTAATGATATAATTAGAACAACATTCTAATTAAAACATTGTGGTTTGTGGGTAGTGGAGAAATTAGGGAATTCTCGGAGGTAATGATTGTTTTGTGCTCAGTATGTTGGCGTCATACTTAGTGTCTCAGTTTGGTACCTAATTGATGTTTTATACCAAATGGGCGTAGATTAGGCTATGCGGCATATTTTCGGCAATTGTACTTCGTCGATAGGATCAAAGTGATAGGAAACTAAGGCAAATGTACTTAAGTGCAAGTCACATGGAGCGCTATTACAGTTAGGTTAAGATGGCCTAAGCCACCATCATATTGAAGGGAATGGGCGAGTCTTACCGGCTATGGTAGTGTGTAGAGTTCTTAAGCACCCTATGAAAAGGGAAAGATACTTTCTTCGCATAGGCCCGGTGAAACAAGTGGTATCATGTATGTTGAGTTTGAATGCAAACCTACAGTGGGTTGTTACCCTTACTTAATGTTTCGAATACAAAACTATTTTTAGGAGGGTATAACGTAAGACCCGTAGAAAATGAGTTATTGATTAAGTATATTTAGTTATTTTATGTAATTAAAACATGTTGTTGATTATATTAGTTCCTTTTATTTATGAATAAAAGTACAAACAATATTTTTCACGGCTAAAATATTTTTATTAGTCCACAAGTATAAATAGTCAAAATTCGATACTGAAATTTCTCAATGTTTGAAATGCGACTCGTTTAAGAACAAATTCGGAGACTGAACGGGATGATGTGACTTAAAGTCACAAAATATCTATGACATGATGGGCTATGGGGTGGTTCCTTCAGTTGATTGGTCCACCTTATCCTTACAAATATTTTGGAGTCGTGTAGGTTTGTGATAGACAACACTCTAGTAAATCGTGTTGATATGTGATAGGTGGCACCTCGGTAATTAGTACTGGTCTGTGAGAGGCGGTACACTTATGATTTATGCCCCTCGAGGAGGGTGAGGAAATTTTGGAATAATGTGCATTAGCATATAAGCATTGAATTAGGGTGCTTTTTCACACGAGTCATTTTTGTTATATGATAATATTTATATGCATGCTTGTTTATTGATTAATGTCATGTCATGTTATGCTTTCGTGCTTTGTATTTGCGTATGTATGTATGTTGTTTTTAGATTGTGACCCTCTACTATTATTATGGACCGAACTTACACCCCAAGTTTTTAGAGTTTTGAGTCGAGTGAGAATTGCAACGACGTCGAAGACATGATAGAGCGACGACTTTGGATTGGTAATCGGAAGTAGTGATGTTTGATGCCACCCGTGGACTCTCAGTATCCAATCATCCACAGTTAGAGTTCAAGATCAACTTAGAGTTTTAATTAATGGTTTTATTTATTCTCCCTTCCTTATTGCAATGTTATTGTTGCAATGGAATTTATATATCTGAAATAATTGTGATTTTTTTTGGTTAATGTGAATTGTTCGGTTGTAAGTAATTTATTTGTATCGAAACTATTTAATATAATGCAACAAAAATTCTAATCGTCATTTTTGGAAAATAATTTTACAATTAAATATTTTACTATGATTTAAATTAAATATGATTATGAATATTTTAGCGTAAAGTGTTAGTGGATTTTTTTAAATAAAAAAAAAAAAAAAAAACTTACACGTTCACTGGTAAAAATCGAGGCATTACACGACAAATCATCTCGCTCTAGAAATATTAGAAATAGGATCTTAGAAAAGTAGTCTGATGGTGCTTAGAAAACTAACATATATCACATTTAAAAGATTCAACAGATTGTTTTGAAAACAAAGATGAAAACATACACTTCATTAGTGGAAAAAGAGGATGACCAAGACGTTTACGCTGGAGCCGTACTTGTGAGGCAGAAGGAATACAACTCTGATTGAGACTAAAGTGTAGAAGGCAACACCTTCCGACTAGTTGGTGCATTAGACAAATAGTATAACCTTTTTTGTTCCTTAACAACTCCAATTGTCTTGCAAACATCTCGACCCTTAGGTGATATTATTCACAACCTTCTCCTCCCCTAATAGCGAGTTTTTGCCTTTTGTGAGATTCAAATTCAGTACTTGGGGGGATAAGAATTGTCTCGTCTCATTCTCACTACCAATTGTGTTTAAGCAATTACCACTAGTCACAATTCTAAATAAATAAAATATAACGAAATAATCCTATTGGATAGTTTATCTTGCAACAGATCACGATCCTCATGCTCTTCTAGTTAGAAATGTGCGACCGTAGATATACTTCTAATCAATGCAATGTAAGACTTGGATTATCCTAAGATGGATTTACACCATATATACAAGCATCATATACTCCGTATTCTTGTTGGTCTGTTATTGTTACTCCTTACAATCTTCCTCCTGATATGTGTATGTTTAAACCTTATATGTTCTTAGTTGTTGTGATACCAAGTCCTTCAAATCCTACAATTGGTATTGATATTTTTTTACAACCTTTGAACGACGATTTGAAGATGTTGTGGAGTGGTGTCTTGACATATGATATTGCTCGGACACAATTTTATGATGAAAGCTGCTTTGATGTGGACCATTAATGATTTCCCCACTTATGGGATGTTGTTAGGATGGGGGACCCATGGTGAATTGACTTGTCCTATTTGTATGGAAGACACAAAAGCATTTACTTTAAAATTCAGCGAAAAGACATCGTGGTTTGACTCGTATTGTAGGTTATTACCTGTTGATCATGCATTTAGAAGAAACAAAGTTGCATTTATCAAGTGATATGCAGAAAATCTAGGACCACCGCTTAAATTGACATGAAAGCAAGTTTGGAATAAAGTAAAATATATGCCAAAGGTACAAATTGTTAATGGTGTGGCTTGTAAACCACAAGGTTACGGACAATGGCACAATTGGATAAAAAGATATATATTGTTAAACAAAAGATAATGACAAAGTTAGAAATGACATAATTATATATTGTAGATGACCATATTTGTTGTTGGTGGAGCACAACGGTAAGACTCTAAAACTTCATGCGAATTATACTTTATCTGCTAAAGAAGCCAAATTTGTTTATCGTTGGATCAAAGAGTTGAAGACGCCTTACAGTTATTGTTCTAATTTGGCAAGATGTGCTGATGTAGAAAATGAAAGGATGCATGGTATGAAAAGTCATGATTGTCATATATTTTTAGAGTGTTTACTTCCTATTGACTTTAGTACTTTACCGAAACATGTATTGAACCCACTTATTGAAGTGAGTCAATATTTCAAGAATTTGTGTTCTGCAACGCTCATAGATGAAGATCTCGTGAAGATGGAAAATGACATTCCGATTATTCTATATAAGTTGGAGAAAGTATTCCTTCATGAGTTTTTTGATTTCATGGAGCATCTCTTAGTGTATCTTGCAAATGAAGCTAGATTTGGTGGAGCAGTTCAATATAGATAGATGTATCCATTTGAATGGTAATGTGTGTGTGTATATATATATATACATTCATGGAGCTTAACGTACATCTCATTTATATTATAGGTTCATAGATTTTCAACAATAACAATTTTCATTTCCTCATGCGTTTCATCAGTAGTTCGCGTCTCACCAACAACAACAATCAAGACCTCAATACTTGCAGCAACAACCAATTTTCCAGCAACAACAACAATACTCTTAATACTCCCAACAATAGCAACCACCTCCAAATTTCAAGCAGCAACGACAGAATCTTCCAAACTCCGCCTTCTAGCAACAACAAGCAATGTTTGAGCAACAATATTTTAATAATTACCAGTATATTCCGTCTTTTTCACAACAATTTCATCAACCTTAAGCAGATCAAGCTTCATACAGACCAACTATGCCAACAACTAGCTTAGTTAAATTAAATTTAAATCAACTTCAATCAGCTATGACTTCGTCGATTAGTGGTGGTGTACTTGAAGATGAATTGCAATTTCAAACCATATTGTTTTCAATACCAATTAATAATACTTTTGAGAGACTTTTGTCGTCGGGTAATATTCCATCAAATAATGATGGAGGAAGTGAAACTAATAATCAAATGAATTATTACGATAATTGATGTATTTGAATAATGTTTGCTATTTTTTTTTTGTATGAATTTATTATACGTTATTGTTTAATTATGGTATGTTTAATTTTTAGTTTGTATAACATAACTTATAAATTTTGGAATATTATATTTTGTTTGATATATATAATTTAAATTTATAATTTTATATAACTTATTAATATATAATATTTATTTTAGATTGAATACAATTTAAATATGATTTATTTTGTTTGATATATATAATTTATTTTATTGTATATGGAACAAAAAAAATTAAATTTTATATGATTTTGATGGTCACAAATCTTTGTGACTAATTTATCTGTGGGAGCCACCAATTTAGTTTACATATTTGGGAGTGTTTTTCTCCGTGAGAGTATTTGGCCATCATCATTCTCAATAAATAAAATATATAAAAAATAGCCCTATTGGTTTTGCTATCTTGCCACGGATCACGATCCTCGTACTCCTCTGTTTAGAAACGCGCGACCGTAGATATATTTCTAATCAACGGTCATTATCCTGTCAAATTTTCACAATTCCCGCTTTTTCGTCATTCATCATCCCCTTCTTATATATATATCACTCAATCTTTTCTTTCAATTTCATCGCTTCTCAATATTCCTTCTCACCGCACTTTCAACTAACAATTTTACACTCTCTCATTTCTTTCCGTTCAAAATGGCTCGTACCAAACAAACAGCACGCAAATCCACCGGAGGGAAAGCTCCAAGGAAACAACTAGCAACAAAAGCCGCTAGGAAATCTGCTCCGGCGACTGGAGGAGTGAAGAAGCCACACAGATTCCGTCCAGGAACAGTTGCTTTGAGAGAAATCAGAAAGTATCAGAAGAGCACAGAGCTTCTGATAAGGAAGCTTCCATTCCAAAGATTGGTTAGAGAAATCGCTCAGGATTTCAAAACAGATCTGAGATTCCAAAGCAGTGCAGTTTCTGCTCTTCAAGAAGCCGCTGAAGCTTATCTTGTTGGTTTGTTTGAAGATACTAACCTTTGTGCTATTCACGCTAAGAGAGTTACAATTATGCCTAAGGATATTCAACTTGCAAGAAGAATTAGAGGCGAGAGGGCTTAGATTTGGATTTCATTGATTTGCTCTGTTAGGGTTTTGTTTAGCCTATTTTACCTTGTATTAATGTACTGATTTGCATCGTGTGTATTTGTTCAGAAAGTGAATCTACTTGCTTTTGTAATATAAAACTTGAATGAATGTTTATGGTTTGAACAATTAAATCGTATCTAATCGTATCTTTTATTTTTTATTTTTAACTTAATCGTGAAATGCAGCTTAGAAGCAGTTGTCAACACTACCAACTATCTTAGCTCATACTTGATTACTCTAGTCTACTTCCAAAAAAATATCAAGTTATTCTTGATTTTCTTAACAACATTCATAAAATCATCAATCTAATATAGACTCAATCAAATACCTTATAGTTGAAAGACTTGTATTCTTTGTTTTTAGTCACATGAACTGATATGACTATTTTTACAGAAATTGTAATGTCGTGAGGTGGATGGAAATTGAACCAAACGTCGAATGCCATGTACACTGAGTAATGAACAAAATTACTAAATTATTAGTTTTTTTCTTGCAATTTATCATATTCACAATTTTTCCTTATGCTTACATTAATTTAATAGTTGATAAGTTGTTGTATATTGATCTTGACAAAGCAAAATCCTTTGAAATTCTAACCATAATTCAGTAAGTGTGTTTGTGTACAATTGTTTCGATAGTGAGTGTGAAAACATCAAAAGAATATAAGTAGAATAATTGTATTGCCATCAAGTTTTGTAGGGGTTACTCGTTGTATGCATCAAAATTATCCAGATGCTATGACAATATGTTTAAGGGTTGTATGCCTAGATCTATTTATTACATTCACATGCAATCAAAAGTGGTAAAAATGATCATTTAATAAAACAATATCACCATAAAAATTTAAAGGTTAATTTACATTTCATATTATTTAAGTTACAGTAAAATGATTTTGATATATATAATATAATAATATGATATAATAAATATATATATAAATATAACAAACCAATAAGGTTAAAAAAGTTTTTATTTACACTAAAATTACTAAATTTTACTTTTAACCCCTAAAAAACAAAATTATCAACTTTTGATTCTTTAATAGACTTGTTGTGTTTTGTTAGTTTGAATTCTCTAATTGACACTTTTGTGTATCTTTATGCTTAAATGTTATTAATAATATAATAAAATAATAAGGTAAATTAATTTTTTATTTACATTGTAAAATTACTAAGTTTTACTTTTAATCTCTTAAATTTTTTTTGTCAACTTTTGATTCCCTAACATACTTGTTAAGTTTATTTAAGTTTTATTCCCTAATTGACTTTGTGAATATATGTGCTTAAATATTATTAATTATAATATTAATGTATTTTCTAATTTTCATTTTCAGTAATATACACAATTGAATTTCAAAGACGTGAACTATCATATGTTTACATCTTGTTATTTTTGTATCTTGAATTTAGATGTGTTTGTTCCATCGATTTAGACAGAATAATATCAAATAAGACTCCTGACAAGGAGGACGATCCATAATTATATTATATTGTGTCATCACTTATGATTCATGGTCGATGTGGTGCTCAAAATAAGATCTTTTTACATGCAGAACAAAAAATATACACCGTATTTTCCGAAGAAGTTTATATCAACCACAATTATTGTGGAAATGGATATCTAATCTATAGAAGAAAAGATGATGGGAAGTTTGTTAAAAAAAGAGAATCATTTGCAGATAACAAGTTTGTGGTACTATACAATAAATATTTGGTCTTGAACTATAATGTTCATATTAATGTTGAGTGGTGTAACCAATTTTGTCCATTTAGTATCTTTTTAAATATGTCAACAAAAGACATGATCGTGTTACAACAAGTTTCTATAGTGGTGCTGCCACAACCTCATCATCAAAGTGTGTTGATGAAATTAGAATGTATTATGATAGTAGATATTTGTCTTCATGTGAGGCATTATGGACGATTTTCAACTTTGACATCAACTATAATTGAGCACTTGCCATTTTTTATGATGATCCTCCAATTGATGAAGTGGTGAATAAACCAAAGAATAAAATAACTAGATTTTTGACATGGATGGAAGCAAATATAAAATAACTAGAGGCTGAAAATCTTACTTACACTCAATTTTATACTCTACCAATTCAGATGTTGATGGGATTAATGATGTGCATACACCATAATTTTTTAATACAATTGATCTATCTGGTCTTCCAAATCATGTATTGTGATTAAAAGTTAGAGTACTAGTCATGTAGTTAAGAAATATAGATCAAAATAATGTATTATGGTATGAAACTCGACATATCATCACAATAATGAGAAAATATGTTCTTAAAGGAAAAATGCTATTAGGAACAAATATTGGAACTAAGGTTTATAGACCTAGGTTGTTGTTGACACCTTCTTATCCTAGGATTCCTTTAAAATTTCAACGAAAAAAATTTTCGTTAATCACTTCTTCTGCAAAGACTATGAATAAAACTCAAGGACAATCTTTGAATCATGTAGGATTATACCTTATGCTAAGTGTTTTCTCACATGGACAATTGTATGTTACAACTACAAGAGTGACATCAAGGAAATATTTGAAGATACTCATAGTTGATGATGAACGTCGTGATTCAAACATTCCACCAAATGTAGTTTATGAAGAAGTATTTCGAAATGGCAAATAGGTTGCTTTATTTTCTATTCATGTTCAATTTATCTAATTGTTGTTCTCTTTTGTATTACACTTGATAACTTAGAATGCTATGTTATTGTTTTAAAGATCAACATATCAGTACATTTTTAACTCATGCGCATCGCATGGGCGCACATCTAGTTCCAATCATATTCATAGAAAGTGTTACTTTGCACTATTTCTTCTGTACTACCCAAAAATAACAATACATATTTTTCACCTACACTTTGGATAAAATTGGTCAGGCCATTATCCCTAAATTGAGTTACACAACCACTAAGTAAATGATGAAATTTGATTTCAATGCAACAAATACTGAGCTCTAAGGAGTCTCTTAAAGCACTCAAAACTCTTCCAAAGTTACTACCATCGAAAAAAATATAAGCATAAAAAAAGAATATCAAATCTTATTGAGAATTTAAGAACCCTTTTTCCTTCATCATATCCTTTGTAGAATTATAGTGCGACAAGAATACAAATAGACTATGATAAACTTAATGGTCCTAATTAAAAGGATAAACAAAAATCATATAAAGAATTACACTACCAAATAATATATTTACATCGTTTTCCCTCAAGCTGGTGAATGAATATCTATGTTTTGCTTATTACTTCGCTAACAAACAAGTTTCCCATACAAGAAGGTACAAACAATATCCTGAAGTAGATCCTCTATATCAATGAATCTGCATAATTCACATCAATATAAACATCCAAAGTTAGGTTTCCACCTCTTTTGAACAAAATTCTTCTCCGTGGAGTGGTTTTGTAGAACATGGTCTTCAACATGCAAGTGTTTCACCCTCGGATCATGCATGAATTCGCTCAATACATTTATTGCGTATGCCAAATTTGGCCTAGTGTGTGCCAAGTAAATCAATTTTCCCACTAATCTTTAAAGTCAACCATTGTCGACTTTTGCACTTTCTTCCTCGAAGCCCATCCTATGATTTTTCTCAATGGAAACACTTGCAACTTTGCAACCTAGTTTGCCTGCTTCTTACAAAAGATCAAGCATATACTTTCTTTGAGAGATAAAATTCCTTGCTTTGAGTATGCTACCTCAATCTCAAACTGTGTGGATAATTTGTATTTGAGCAATTGTCTCTCATTCAAATCATCTCCAGTAACAATAATATCATTGACACAAATAAGAAATACTATTAGTTTTCCTCCTTTTGTATGCTTGAAGAATAAAGTGTGATCTCTTTGGCTTTTCTTATATCCCAAGCAAACCATTGGCTTTGTAAACCTTCCAAACCATGCCCAAGAGGACATATTTAGGGTTTTTGAGCTACGAAGAAAGGAGGAAAAACAAGGCCTAGGCAATTAAAGAGTGCTTATTCTATCCCAAAAATCCCCTCCTAGTTTCAGCCTCCCTCCTATATCCCACTACCTCACTATATACACCCTTCCAGCTTCCAACTCAATAATTAGTTGCATAAAATAGGAAAACACTTATGATTCATGGTCCATGTGGTGCTCAAAATAAGAAATATCCTTACTTACATAACGAAAAGTGTACAACGTATTTTTCGAAGAAGTTTGTATCAACCACAATTATTGTGCAAATGGATATCCAATCTATATAAGAAAAGATGATGGGAAGTTAGTTAAAAAAAGAGAATCATTTGCAGATAACAGGTTTTTGGTATTATACAATAGATATTTGGTCTTGAAATATAATGTTGGCTTAATTGCAGTTTTGGTCCCTCTATTTCAGCTGAATCGCAAAAGTAGTCCCCCCCATTTTGTTTCTCCCCAGTTTTGGTCCCCAAACAGAATTTTGCTCCAAAACATGATGAAATTTCATTTTTTTTCTTAAATAAATGCAAAAAAAAAAAATGAAATTTCATCAAGTTTTGGACCAAAATTATGTTTGAGGGACCAAAACTGAAGAGAAACAAAATGGGGGACTACTTTCGCAATTCAGCTATAATAGGGGACCAAAACTGCAATAATTAAGCCTATAATGTTCATATTAATGTTAAGCGATGTAATCAATATCGGTCCATTAAGTATCTTTTAAAATATGTCAACAAAAGACATGGTCGTGTTACAACAAGTTTCTTTAGTAGTGCTGCCACAACCTCATCATTAGAGTGTGTTGATGAAATTAAGATGTATTATGATTGTTGACATTCGTCTTTATGTAAGGCATTTTGGAGAATTTTCAATTTCGACATCAACTACAATTGAACGTTTTCCATTATTTATAATGATGCTCCAATTAATGAAGTGGTGAATGAACCAAAGAATAAAAGAACAAAAATTTTGACATAGATGGAAGCAAATATAAAATAACTATAGGCTAAAAATATTACTTACACTCAATTTCCACTGAAGTTTGTCTGGAAAGGATTCTGGTAATGAGTAGTGTCCTCGCAAAAAGATATTTACAATTGGAATGGTTCATTTTGCACCACCTGCATCAAGTAAGAGATTTTACTTGAAAGCATTGCTTAATTATGTCAGAGAGCTTGAAAGTTATGAAGATATTAAAACAATGGACAATGTGGTTTATAAAACATTTAAAGAAACATGTCTTTATAGGGGTTTGCTAAATGGTAACAAAAAATACATGATACAATTGTAGAGTCAAGCAGTTGGGGTACAAGTTTTTATTTGAGAAAACTTTTAGCAACATTACTGATGCCAGACCAAATGATAAGAATAGTTTTTTCTAGAACAAAACATGGGAATATTGTGTGTGTGCGTGCGTGGAACTCGAATTGATAGAGGATGAAATTAAATATTTTATGTTAGTAAAGATTAAATCATTTTTATAGAGTAATAGTAAGAGTTTGAGTGCCTTTCCAACAATTCCTCAAATTGATGAGTCATTGAGTTATCAAATCCAAAATAAACTCATTTATGATGAGGTAAATTACGATAAGGAGTATTTGACTGCTTAACACACTAAGCTAATGACTACTATGATTGCTGACCAGAGAATAATCTATGGTTGCATAACACACTAAGGTTGCATGTTGTATTAGGCATAAATGATGTCAACTTAGTTGAATATAAGTTTTGTCAACAACCAATATATCGTCAAAGAAATAGCTCTAGGGTAGGTAGGGGAAAATCAATTCCAAGGAAATCAATGTGTTATCTACCTGTTATATCAAGATTGTAGAGAATGTTTGAGTCAATGCAAATTTCAAGAAAGATGACGTGACATTACAAGAATAAAAGAAATCCAGGTGAGTTGCGACATTCGTCTGATGGTCGGGTATGGAAACACTTTGATCAAATGCATCATGATTTTGTGTCAGATCCACGAAATGTAAGACTTGGATTATCCTAAGATGGATTTACGCCTTATATGCAAGCATCGTTTATTCCTTATTCTTGTTGGCCTGTTATTGTTACTCCTTACAATCTTCCTCTTGATATGTCTATGTCTAAACCTTATATGTTTTTAGTTGTTGTGATACCAGGTTCTTTAAATCCTACAACTGGTATTGATATTTTTTTGCAATCTTTGATCGACGATTTGAAGATGTTGTGGAGTGGTGTCGTGAAATATGATATTGCTCTAACACAAAATTTTATGATGAGAGTTGCTTTGATGTATATATATTCATGGAGCTTATTGTACATCTCATTTATATTATAGGTTCATGGGTTTTCAACAGTAACAATTTTCATTTCCTTCTACGTTTCATCAGCAGTTCTCGCCTCACCAACAACAACAATCAAGTCTCACTACTTGCAGCAACAATCAATGTTCCAGCAACAGCAACAATACTCTTAATACTCCCAACAACAACAGCCGCCTTCAAATTTCCAACAGTAACAACAAAATCTTCCAAACTCTGCCTTCCAACAGCAACAACAACAACCAATGTTTCAGCAACAATATTTTAATAATTATTAGTATGTTCCGTCTTTTTCACAGTAGCTTCCTCAACCTTAAGCAGATCAAGCTCCATACCAACCAACTATGTCAACGTATGACTTGATCATACCAGATTTAAATCAACCTCAATCAACTATGACTTCGTCGACTAGTGGTGGTGTGCTTGAAGATGAATTGCAATTTCAAATCATGTTGTCTTCAACACCAATTAATAATACTTTTGAGAGACTTTTGTCGTCGGATAATATTCCATCAAATAATGATGGAGGAAGTGAAACTAATGATTAAATAAATTACTATGATGATCGATGTATTTGACTAATATTTGCTATTTTTATTTTTAGTTTATATGAATTTATTATACGTTATTATTTAATCATGGTATGTTTAATTTTTGGTTTGTATGACATAATTTATTAATTTTAGAGTATTTTATTTTGTTTGGTATATGTAACTTAAATTTATAATTTTATATAATTTATTAATATAGAATATTTATTTTAAATTGAATACAATTTCGAATATAATTTATTTTGTTTGATATATATAATTTATGTTGTTGTATATATATAAAAAAAGAAAATTAAATTTTGTGACCGTTTTCAGGGTCACAATCCTAATAAATTTATCTGTGTTTGTTTTTATCTGTGAGAGTATTTGGCTCTCACAATTCTTAATAAATAAATGATAATGAAATAACACTATTGGTTTTGCTATCTTGCCAGGATCACGATCCTCGTGCTCTTCTGTTTAGAAACGCGCGACCGTAGATATATTTTCTAATCAACGGTCATCATCTTTCCATCTCACATTCTCAAATCCTGTGAAAATTTTCACAATTCCCGCTTTTTCCTCATTCATCATCCCTTCTTATATATATCACTTAATATTTCTTTCAATTTCATCGCTTCTCAATTATCCTTCTCATCACTCTTTCTACAAACAATTTTACACTCTCTCATTTCTTTCCGATTTCAATGGCACGTACTAAACAAACCGCTCGTAAATCCACCGGAGGCAAAGCTCCAAGGAAACAACTAGCAACAAAAGCTGCTCGGAAATCTGCTCCGGCGACCGGAGGAGTTAAGAAGCCACACAGATTTCGTCCAGGAACAGTTGCTTTGAGAGAAATCAGAAAGTATCAGAAGAGCACAGAGCTTCTGATAAGGAAGCTTCCATTCCAAAGATTGGTTAGAGAAATCGCTCAGGATTTCAAAACAGATCTGAGATTCCAAAGCAGTGCAGTTTCTGCTCTTCAAGAAGCCGCTGAAGCTTATCTTGTTGGTTTGTTTGAAGATACTAACCTTTGTGCAATTCACGCTAAGAGAGTTACTATTATGCCTAAGGATATTCAACTTGCAAGAAGAATTAGAGGCGAGAGGGCTTAAATTTTATTACAACGAGTCAAATTTCATAGACGTTCATAATTAGTGTTATGTTAATTATTTTGGTGTAGTTTATGGCTTTTTGATATGGAGATTAACCTATTATCCTATTGTAACAATGCTCTGCTTTTCTGTGTTTGTTCAGAATATTAATCTAATTTTTATTGTAAGATGAAAGTTGTTAATTCATTGGAAAATTTTTTGATTTAATTTGTTTAGAAGTTCTGCGATGAACCCTAATTCCAAAATTTGAATATTGTTAATTGTAATTAGGAATTCCAAAATTTGATTATTATTACATTCAAATTAAATTTGCAAACTATTAAATTGAGTAATTTTGAACTAATTAAACATGGCACTATAAATTTTTATTTTCATCCCTTGCTTCTTTGACCAGTTCCATTTACATTGTTGCTATGTACCTCGTTGTAGAGATAAAGCCCTGAGCTATTCTTTATACAATGCTCATTCACTTGTCTGCACAGGTCCATCATTGCTGAAGCACTCATTGATCGTTGACTGTGTTGTTCTGGACTAGTTGTGTGGTTAACACTTAAACCGTTCAATAATTCAAAAGTTTTATCAACCTGCTGATTGTAATCCATCAACAACTCCAATTGACGCATACATAAAGTTGGTGAAGGATTATAAAGAGAACTTGGTTAACAGAACAATACAATACAAGTAGCTAGTTGGCTCCTTAAGGTATGTTTGCAATAGGAGACAGTAGATATCATTTGTAGCTTACATTTGATTATGGGGTGATAAAAATTGGTCTATATAACAGTCAAAATTTAATTTTTATGCTTAATTATTATATTCATTTATTGTAGTGTGAAGTTGAATATACAGCAGTTTGACGGGCTGCGTACCAAGCAATTTGGTTTCAATCATTGCTGAAAGAAATGAAGCTGACATCTGAAGATGTCCTGGTGTTGCATATTTACAACCAATCTGCCATAAATTTAGCCAAACACAAACCAAATTCCATTTTTGTGTGACCAAGTTAATAAAGAGATATTCAAAAAACTTGGAAGAATACTAAATGTGGTATCCATTGAGACATTGAATTAATGGGGTGTGTTGAAGTTGTAACTCTAATTCAATGTCAGTTAGTCTTATTCGGTTAGAGTTTGTTGAAGTAGTTATTGTGGTAACTACTGTTTGTGATCAGATTGAGACTGATTAATGTGTATCCATTACTTGTGCATGTAAAACATATACACTTCAGGTTGAAAATTATATTGGAACTTAATCACTAAGTGTTGAACGTTAGAACTAGCATTATGTGAATTGAAAAAAATAACACACTAGTAGTCTTTATAAGGTGAATGTATAACCATTGGGGAGTGCCATATGGGTACCCAGTTTTGTGAAGGGAGATAATGTACTCAAATCGACCACCACATGTGCACTACTACCGTCTCGACTTAAGGTAAATCGTGGTTGATCGTTTGTCTTACATAATTTTGGACAGTGTTGCAAAACGTCTTACAAAGAGCGATCTAGTCTGCGACTCATCCTAATTATATCTTCAGTGGTTGAAAATTATTTTCCAAAAAGTTTTTTGAAACTAAAAAAACACTTCACTTTGCCCATTTGATAATTTGGATTGCAGTTTACAATTTTCAAACTCCCGTCCAGTGTCTTAGTATAGTTTTGTCTATAGATATATTTGATTGAGTCATGTTAGTTTGTTTTACATCAAATTGTAATTTGGAAACTATTGAGTAGACTATTTATGAACTGATAAAAATGTGGCACTATATTTTCTCATTTTGAATCTCTCTTTTGTTTGGCTACTTTGCTTACAAATTCACTACCATTTTTATATTTGTCAGTTTCTAAACTTCTGTTGAATTAAATAACATGTTCCAAGAATAAGAGGATGTTGTAAATATATTGTTTGATATTGTGTTTCTTTATATAGATTTTATTTAGTCCATTAATTAGGCCTATCATAATCTATTTAAGCAGTTTAGAGCTTTATATTTTCCGCCTTCATTGCGGTTTCTTGATTCTTTGTTGTCTTTTTTCTGGAACCCTCTAGCCAAATCATTGTTGTTCACATTGGTTTAAAGTTACTTTTAATAATTGTTAGAAGTTAATGTTCAAGCTTTTAGTTTCAATCACCATATCTACCCTTTCCATCGCCCATTGAGCTTCACCACCCATACCATCTCAACCCCACAAAAAAAACGAGTCATGACACAGAATTTAGCCACCATCGAACCAGCCACACGCCTCCACGAACGCCTTTGCTCTCGCACGTGAAAACCACTCGCAGCATATCCAACACCGCGTGAGGGCCACGCGTCGCCATGTTGACCGCCGTTAAAAGTCAGTTTTTGCCATGCTGACCGTCGGTAAACTTCTCATCATTCTGTTTTTGTGGTTAAAATCATGTTCTAATTGCACAATAGTTTTCTTGCGTTATCATTGTACCTTTTAAGATCTTACAATATGGAAGACAAATGTTGTTGCTAAGGAAAAAAAAGGGTTATACTATTTTTTTAATGCACAAACTGGTCGGAAGTTGATGTTTTCTATATTTTAGCCTCAATCAGAGTCGTATTCTTTTGTCGCACAAGTATGGCTCCAGCATAAGCGTCTTGGTCATCCTCTTTTTCCATTAATGAAGTGTATGTTTTCATCTTTGTTTTCAAAGCAATCTTTTGAATCTTTTAAATGCAATATATGTTAGTTTTCTAAGCACCATTAGACTACTTTCCTAAGCTCATATTTCTAATATTTCTAGTGTAAGATGGTTTGTCGCCATTATCAACGATTGTTCTCAAGTAACTTGGATTTTTTTATGAAGGATAAATAAGAAGTATCTCAATAGTTCATTCAATTTTACTATATGGTACATGCACAATTTTGAAAAATTAACAAAAGATAACGTTTTGAAAACGGGAAGGCATATGATAATCACAACCTTTCAAGTTTTAATAGTAAATAAAGCATTATCTCTGAATTTACATGTGATGACACTTCTCGACCAAATGGAATTTCATAAAGAAAGAATCTCCATCTCGACCTATAGGTATATTAGTCATGTTTAGTTTATGATCTCACTTTTTACTTTTGTTTCAATTATATAAAGTCTCGAGTCTCGAGTATTTGGATGTGTTGCTTTTCTCCATGTTCATAAACAACACCAAACTAAGTTGGATCGTCGTGTAATTAGATGTGTCTTTGGGGGTTATCCTTCTAATTAAAGATGGTACAAATATTATCATCCTCCCAGTCGTTAGTATTTTGTTTCTAAAGATGTCACATTTCATGAGAACATGTCTTACTTCACTCATTCTCGATCTTAGGGGGAGAACATTAGTGATATCAGCTGTGAGTTTGAGTTCTTAAGTTGTGGTGTCGTGACAATTTCTTCTCTTAACCCTCGTTCAAAATCTTAGTCGCCTATAGCAATGGCTTATTCTCTTATCCCTGCTTTTGAATCTGATTCTCCTATCGACACCTCCGACACCAATTCTAGTCTATTAGAGAAGAAGTAAATTTGATCTACTACAGAAACAAATTCAATCGTACGAATCAAAGGTAAGTACTGAAAATGATTCTTCTATCGGAAAATTTCATATTCTTAATACTTTCGATACTTAAAATGATGCTTTTATTTGTGACTTTCATATTTATGATACTTGTGATATTGATATGAATGATTTACCTATTGCTTTTAGAAATGATAATAGATCTCGTGCCTCTAAATACATTTGTCGTATTTCTCAATTTGTCTCCTCTAAGCATTTTTCTCCACAATACCAAGTTTTTATTGTTGTTGTTGATTATGTGAGAATTACATCATATGTTCGAAATATTGAAAGATAAAAATTAGGTTTAAGCTATGAATGAAAAGTGAAAGCACTTGAAAATAATGTGGCATAGGAGATTGTTGAAAGGCGATGAGGTAAGAATCCAATTGGATGCTTGTGGATTTATAAAGCAAAACAAAAACCAGATGGCATCCTTGACCATTACAAGGATATACTCAAACATATCGCATTGATTATGAGGAGACATTTGCTCTTGTGGAAAAGATAAATACTATTTGAACCTTACTATCCTTTGTTGCCCACTCAAGATGGGAACTACAACTTGTTAAAAAATTGTTTTTATGCATGGAGACTTAGAGGAAGAGGTGTATATGGAGATTCCTCCAGACTTTGGTCTCGAAGTTGGAGCTGACAAGGTGTATTGATTGAAGAATGCCTTATATGGACTAAAGTACTCCCATTGGGCATGGTTTGGAAGGTTTATAAAGGAAATGGTTTGCTTGGACTATAAGCAAAGCCAAAGAGATCACATTTTATTCTTCAAACATTCACAAGAAGGAAAACTAATAGTATTTCTTGTTTATGTCAATGATATTATTGTTATTGGAGATGATTTGAATGAGAGACGATTGCTCAAAGAGAAATTATCAACAAAGTTTGAGATTGAGGTAGGATACTCAAAGCAAGGAATTTTTATTTCTTAAAGAAATTATACGCTTGATCTTTTGAAAGAAACATGAAAACTTGGATGCAAACTTGCAAGTGAATCATAGGAAGGGCTTCGAGGAAGAAAGTGCAAAAGTCGACAATGGTCGACTTTAGATATTAGTGGGAAAATTGATTTACTTGGCACTCACTAGGCCGAATTTGGAATATGTAGTAAATGTGTTTAGCTAATTCATGCATGATCTTAGGGTGAGACACTTGCAAGTTGTAGACCATGTTCTACAAAGTTAATATAGGGAGATAGTCTTATTTAAAAGAGGTGGAAGCCTAACTTTGGAGGCTTATACTGATGTTGATTATTCATATTCAATGATGATATAGGATCTACTTCAAGATATTGTTTGTACCTTCCTATGTGAAAAACTTGTTTGTCAGAGGAGTAAGAAACAAACCATAGATATCTGTTCACCAGCTTGAGGGAAAGTGTTGTAAATATATTATTTGATAGTGTAATTCTTTATATAGTTTTTATTTAGTCTTTAATTAGAACCATTTAATTTATCATAGTGTATTTGTACTCTTGCCACACTCTAAATCTACAGAGGATATAATGAAGGAAAAATGATTATTAAATTCTCAATAACATTTGATATTCCCTTTTTATGTTTATATATTTTTTCGACAGTAATAAGATTTGATATTTTTTAGTGCTTTAAGAGACTCCTTAGAGCTCAGTGTTTGTTGCATTGAAACCAAATTTTATCATTTACTCAGTGGATGTGTAACTCATTGTAGAGATAATGGTCTGAACAATTTTATCCAATGTGCAGGTGAAGAGTATATATTTTTATTTTTGGATAGTACAGAAGAAATGGTGCACAAACACACGTCTATGATTATGATTAGAGCTAGATGTGCATCTCTGAGGAGTTAAAAATGTATTGATATATTGATCTGTAAAACATTAATGTAGCAATCTAAGTTATCAAGTGTAATACAAAAGAGAACAACAACTAGATAAAATGACCATGAATAATAGAACAACCTATTTGGCATTTTGAATTACTTAATATACTACATTGTATGGAATGTTTTAATCACAACCTTCATCATCAATTATGAGTATCATCAAGCATTTCCTTGATTTCACTCTTGAAGTAATATATAGTTGTTCGTGTGAGAAAACACTTAGCAGAAGGTATAATCCTACATGATTCAGATATTGTCCTTGAGTTCTATTCATTGTCATTGCAAAAGAAGTGACTAATATAAATTGTCTTCGTTGAAATTTGAAAGGAATCCTAAGATAAGAAGGTTTCAACAACAACCTAGGTATATAAACCTTAGTTCCAATATTTCTTCCTAATATAATTTTTTCTTCAAGAACATATTTCCCCATTTTTGTGATAATAAGTTGAGTTCCATTGCATAATCCATCATCTTGATTTATATTCCTTAACAATATGACTGATGCTCCAACTTTTAACCACAATACATGATTTGGATGATCAGAGAGATCAATTGTGTTAAAAAAATTTGGTGTATGCACATCATTAAGCCCATCGACATCTGGATTTGTGGAGAATAAAAGCTAATATTTTTTTATTCACCTAAGCATGTATTCATTGATAGCATGAACAATATTATTTTTAGGGGTCAATAATATAGCACTATATTGAACATATGTTGGATCATTAATGTTAACCAAAAACAACATGTAGGTAGCATCACCAATAAAAATCAATGAATCACCCGAAAATCTTAACAAGAAATCATCAAGTTCTATGGTGATATTGTCATCGTTTTCTTCATCAATTGAACTATCACCAACTCCTAACACCCAATTAGAAAATTCCCTTTCCTGAGAAATGATAAACTAGAATTTATTTGTTTTTATAGCTTTATTTGATAGGTTAATTTGATATTTTTAATTTGGTCTTAGTTATATTTTAATACCTTTTTGTTTTGTTAAGATTGCAAGGAAAAGTGAAGCAATAAGTGAAAAAATTTGGTGCAAAAGAGCCTTAAAGTTTAAGTCAAGTGGTGCAATTATGGTCCATCTTGATCAAGAAAATGAAAGAAACTCAAGTTCCAGCAAGAACTATTGTTTGGCCGTAATGGTCAATACAGTTGTAATATTGAACGAGAAAAGAGCAAGAATTTGCCACTCCAAGATAGCAAGAATTACTATTTGGCAGTAATATCCATTATGGCCGTAATTTGTTCATCTTTTGTTGCTGAATCATTTTTTTGTTGTGAAATTATGATGTTTCTTGTAATTAAAGTTCATGAAGGAACCTAGGGATATAAAAAGAACGAAAATACTCAGTTTTAGACACATATTCCTACTCACAATCTCTTATTACTCTTGCTTTTGTTCTCGTATTTCTCTTTGCAAATTTCTAGTTTCAATAATATTCAGTTTTTCATTTTTACTCTATTACTTTATTTTATTATTTTATGTTTTCAATATTTTTATATTTAAGCTTTGATTCTACTATGATCATGTGTGAGTAGATCTTCTTTGTCATGGGATTGTATGATTTTCAATGATGGTTCTCTAACAATTTATATTTCTTTATGTCAT
Source organism: Cicer pinnatifidum (assembly GCA_037974775.1). Lineage (NCBI taxonomy): Eukaryota > Viridiplantae > Streptophyta > Magnoliopsida > Fabales > Fabaceae > Cicer > Cicer pinnatifidum. The sequence goes on along the minus strand of JBBPBR010000006.1, from coordinate 4,530,640 downwards.
GGGTAATCATCTTTTAATTTAAAATCTTAGTAAGAATCATATTCATACTTGGATATGAAATAATATACCGAAAGGTGGGTTTTATATTTAATCTCTAAGATTGGACAAGATAATCAAATCATGAAAATAGATTTTGATTCTCTTGAAATCATAAAAGATATCTTATCTTAAAGGACTTTGCTAATACATCAATCATGAAAATAGGTTGGTCATTAGTTTAAAATACATTTTTACTCTTACAAAAAAGACATTAGTTATAATTGTTTATCTGATTTTTAAGAGTTTAACACCCATAACTTAGAGAAGGTTAGTTTTATTGTATCCATCATTAGGAAAACTACAATCCCAATGTTTTATTTTTATTAAGAATTTTAACCAAAAATCATTATTCACATTTACTCTTTTTAGCTAATCATCATAAAAAAAGGAGAGATCAGTACTCATAACAAAGTCCTTGTGAGAATGATAATTTTTACTACGGGATAATAACGTACACTTGCGGTCCTATTAAGCAACGTTTGCCTCTGAACTACCATGAAGAAGTCTCATGTTTGTGTGCAATGTCATGACTTCACAAAAATTCCAAACGTATGATGAAGTAATAGTAGCATGAACAACATCTTGCCTTGTTGCTTTTGGAATAACAAGCAAAATTTGTCTAAAATATCCGTTGAACACAACAACCTTGTCGCCAATAGGTATATCTAACTTTTGACCTTTCTGATCACGAATCACGTCTCTAAAAGTCTTATCCATTGCCTGAAAACAATGCTTACAAGTCATTGGAGTTTCATCTAATATAATGAGTTTTCTTTTCACAATCAATTATGCCAGTGGACTATTCTGAGTTGTGTTGCAAATGGAATATTCATCAACTTCTAATGGTATAGAGAACCTTGAATTGCAAGTCTGCCTCCAAGAATAAGTAAAGTTGCAATTCTGATCGACACCATTGTTAAAACGATGTCTCTCTTAGATCTCAATGTAGTTGACATGGACCTCCAAATATAAGTTTTCCTGATACCACCATAACCATATATATAAAAACTTTAGGTTTTCTTTCCTGAATATGTGCCATGGTCCTATCATAAGTTCTTCCTTGGTCAGCAGTCATAGTAGACATTAGCTTAGTATGTTATGCAGTCGAATATTCCCTATCGTAATTTAACTGCTCATAAATGAGTTTATTTTGGACATGATTCAATCTTTACTATTACTCTATAAAAATGATTCAATCTTTACTAATGATAGCGTTTCAGCAAGTGTACTGAATCGTTGCAAGTAATAATAAAACGGTAGTACCGAGTGTCGAATTCAAGAATTGCATTTTACTATTGAATTATATTGAATTACTAAAATTGAACAAAACTTTTCTAGATTGGAGGACTTTTAGGTTACAATCACAATGCAGCAAACACATACATTTTTGGAGGACTTTTATGTTGTAATGGGGCTTAGGTAAGGATAGGACATGTTGAGATAGTAGACTTTACTACTTGGAGTTAGGCATATATTTCCAAATTATTCTACCATTTTTTTTTTCTTCACCTTTTCATTTTGGAGATTCTCAAACATTGACAAAAGAACCAAGAAGATATTATTTATCAAGATATTATTTATCAATTTTTTTCTTTTGTTTTTTCTTCATTTCTTCTTTTTCTTTTTCTTTTTTTCTTTTTGTGAGAATCACCACCCCAAACTTAAAAGGTTGTTATCACATGAGCAACTCCAAACTTAGAATTTGATCAAGACAAGACAAATATTTTCTACCTAACTCCAAGTAAGGTGATGTACTTGAAGTAAGGTTTTTGTTTTGTAATGTGGCTAGTAACCGAAATAAAGGGGCAAGGCTCAAAGGGGCTAGCAAAGGATAACATTTTCATAGGATAGTTACAAAGGCTCAAACGACCAAATAAAATTGCCTCAACGTATAACATAAATTACAAGTGATGCAAGTCAGAATAAGTGCAAGTTCTGAAGAGATAATACACGTCTGGATAATCACACAACAAAGAATTTAAGTGTTTAGGCTCAAAAGCTCACAACTAAGATAATAAGAAAGAGTATGAATTATCTAAATGATGCCAAACATGCCACTACAAAATTTATTTAGTGTTTTTTTAAAATGCGAGTTAGACTTCAACAACCAAGCAGTAATCAACAATGCATGAATTAGTGAAACTTATCAAATTGAGCAATGATATGAGCAAAGAAATATAGTTTAAATTTCAAAATGTCAAACATAAAATTGAAGACCAAATGCAGGTTGTTAATAATTCTTCATCATAGTGCACGTTTACACACAATTAGAAAGAAACAAATCCAAATAACAAAAATAAGATTGCAAAAAATAAAAGTTACCTCTACCTGTGGGTTGCCTCCCACGAAACGCTTCTTTAAAGTCATTAGCTTGATGCCTTAACTATTGTCAAGGTGACATATATGACAGGAAGAACACATCATCCATCTTCTTCTTTTTGTTTGGTAGAAATTCCATGAACTTCAGAAATAAAAGATGTTGCTTCCATATCCTTCTCAATTGGACATTGATGAACAACGCATATATTGAATCTCGAACTTTATCAATCTCTTCTTTTTACTTTTTCTCGTTCGTATTTTCCTCTTGCTTATCTTCTTCTTCTACCACAACAATGAAATTATGTTCAATCTTCAACTTCTCCTCCATCATCTCAAACTTTACCACTTGCTCAAATAACCTCTCACATTGACTTTGAAGTCTTTCAATTGAAACCATGTTATTCTTCATGAATTCAACCAAAACGTCCATAATGTGAAAGTCTTTCTCATCTGATTCTTTGGATAGAATTTTAGGAGGTAGAATTTGTTCCCAATAGATCTTTTTAATATAACACTCGTCGTTTTCTGTAACTTTGAGAAAAAAATCTTCATATTCTATTAGTTCATCAAGGTCATCTGAACAATGTCCATTCTTATGTGCTTCTCCGCAAAAGTCACACCTAAGAGGCTTCCACAGAGGGATCTGAGGGTGATATTTTAAAAATGTAGAGCTCAAGATTTGCCCCTCAATCATGTGACATATACCCGATATAAGACAAGTATCACACTCTTCATATAATTGTAGTAGAATATCATCATCATAATCTTCCATGCTATACAGCGCATAGTTATCTCAAACAAAGAAAAGGCAAACCACTAGACATGACATTAGCAAGTTCAATAAATAAATAAAAATAAAAGAATTTATTTTTCAAAAGAAAATAGTGAAATAAAAAAATAAAATAAAATAAAAAAATTTATTGCAGAGCAAAAAATTTTAATTAAGTGAATAAATTAAATTCAATAGTGATATGACAATCCCCGACAACGGCGCTAAACACATGATAGAGTTTCAGCAAGTGTACTGAATCGTTGCAAGTAATAATAAAACAGTAGTACCGACTGTCGAACTCAAGGATTGCGTTTTACTATTGAATTATATTGAATTACTAAAATTGAACAAAAAGTTTCCAGATTGATTGAAATAATATTTAAAATTAACAACTATAATAAAACAATAATAGAATTGATCTTTTATAATGAGAAAAATGTCACGGATGAGTTTCACTTCGAATCCAACCTTGGTGACTAATTTGATCCTAGTTATTGAATTCCTTTATTGAATTCCTTTATTGAATTATTATTGAATTCTCTTTATTATTCTTGCCCTAATGTCTTAGTGACATAACCTTTAATTCCAAAGTAACCCCTAATTCCTTATTAGATTTAAGATTAGAATTAAGCATTACCGTATAAAAATTCTCTTGTAAACTATTGCTTTGCAACTAATTTAATTGGTTTCATGACCTTCATCTATCCCTAGACTACAGATTCATGAATTTCTCATCTCAAACATTCGTAAAGTCCACTTCCGTTTCAAAATACAAATCATAGAACATTTCAATGTTGATCAAGCAATAAAAAGCATTAAGCACAGAGATGAGAAAAATAATTCAATAAACTCATTCATATAACTAGAAATCAAATTAGAAAAATAAGGATTTCATCTGGTTACACTCATCCGTAACAAATAGGGTTTAGTTACTCATGATAGAGATGCAAAAGATAAGGATTAGAGAAGAATTACAAGAAGAATTCATGAATGATTCTTGATAAAACTGCTCCAATGATGTTAGAAACGGTCGTCTTTGAGTTTTTATGTTAGGGCACAAGTCTCCCAACTTCCCAAGAGTCAAAAAAAGATCTCTAAACAATAAAAAATTGCGTTTTTATGAATGCTGATGCGTGCTGCGCGCCCCAGGCGCAGTCTTTGCGCTCCGGGCACGTATTGACAGTGCTGAATGGTTGGAAATGCGCTTCCGGCGCGCAGGGCGGGCTCCAGGCGCACAGCATATGGTGTCTGACGCATTTTGCATTTTGCTCATCTTTCGATTCTGAATTTGGTTCCGATGTCTTCATGAAAGTTGTAGCTATGGATCGTAGCTTTCAGTTGAACTTGGTTTGACTCTAATTGGACATCTACAACTCCAGATATGGCTGAAATACTCCGCATAGGTCATGTTGATTTCTCACCAAAATTCAGCATTGTGTTAAAACAAAGTAACAATGCAAAACTACGAAAAATCTCTACTTAATTAAGCAAATAAGAACATAAACATTTCATTAAATCAAATAACTAAAATCAACAAAATATATCCAATAACTAATTAAATTAACTAATGATTAAAGATAAATAAGACTAAAATCAATAAAAATTATGCATATGATGAAGAGTCATCACAACCCCAAACTTAATTTATTGCTTGCCCCCAAGCAACAATTAATTTCAGATTTGGTGCAGTTAAAACTAACCTTAAACTCAATTTCTCAAATCAAACTCAATTCTCAAAGTTTCAGCTACTACAAAATATTCATCATGCTCTATGGTTGTTTTCAAAAAAACATGATTTGTACATCTTATCATTCATTTATCAAATTCAACTCTCTCTTCACACAATCTCACCAGAATTTCTCTCAAGTGTTTAGAAGGGTTATGAATTTATCATTCAAATCCTAGAACATGCATCACACTACCATAGGCTTGAAAAAAATTCTAGTTAGCAATCACAATACAGCAAACACATACATTTTTGGAGGACTTTTAGGTTGTAATGGGGCTTAGGTAAGGGTAGGACATGTTGAGATAATAGGCTTTACTACTTGGAGTTAGGCATATATTTCCAAATTATTTTACCATTTTTTTTTCTTCACCTTTTCATTTTGGAGATTCTCAAACATTCACAAAAGAACCAAGAAGATATTATTTATCAAGATATTATTTATCAATTTTTTTTCTTTTGTTTTTTCTTCTTTTCTTCTTTTTCTTTTTCTTTTTTTCTTTTTGTGAGAATCACCACCCCAAACTTAAAAGGTTGTTATCCTATGAGCAACTCCAAACTTAGAATTTGATCAAGACAAGACAAACATTTTCTACCTAACTCAAAGTAAGGTGATGTAATTGAAGTAGGATTTTTGTTTTGTAATGTGGCTAGTAACCGAAATAAAGGGGCAAGGCTCAAAGGGGGTAGCAAAGGATAACATTTTCATATGGTAGTTAGAAAGGCTCAAACGACCAAATAAATTTGCCTCAATGTATACATAAATTACAAGTGATGCAAGTCAGAATTAGTGCAAGTTCTGAAGGGATAATACACGTCTGGATAATCACACAACAAAGAATTTAAATGTTTAGGCTCAAAAGCTCACTGCTAGGATAATAAGAAAGAGTATGAATTATCTAAATGATGCCAAACATACCACTACAAAATTTATTTAGTATTTTTTTTAATGCGAGGTAGACTTCAACAACCAAGCAGTAATCAACAATGCATGAATTAGTGAAACTTATCAAATTGAGCAATGATATGAGCAAAGAAATATAGTTTAAATTTCAAAATGTCAAACATAAAACTGAAGACCAAATGCAAGTTGTTAATAATTCTTCATCATAGTGCACGTTTCCACATAATTAGAAATAAACAAATCCAAATAACAAAAATAAGATTGCAAAAAATAAAAGTTACCTCTACCTGTGGGTTGCCTCCCACGAAGCGCTTCTTTAAAGTCATTAGCTTGACGCCTTAACTATTGTCAAGGTGGCATATATGACAGGAAGAACACATCATCCTTCTTCTTCTTTTTGTTTGGTAGAAATTCCATGAACTTGAGAAATAAAAGATGTTACTTCCATATCCTTCTCAATTGGACATTGATGAACAAGGCATATATTGAATCTCGAACTTTATCAATCTCTTTTTTTTTCTTTTCCTCGTTCGTATTTTCCTCTTGATTATCTTCTTCTGCCACAACAATGAAATTATGTTCAATCTTCAACTTCTCCTCCATCATCTTAAACTTAACCACTTGCTCAAATAACCTCTCACATTGACTTTCAAATCTTTCAATTGAAACTATGTTATTCTTCATGAGAGTGATATTTTAGTTCATATTCTATTAGTTCATCAAGGTCATCTGAACAATGTCCATTCTTATGTGTTTCTCTGCAAAAGTCACACCTAAGAGGCTTCCACGGAGGGATCTGAGGGTGATATTTTAAAAATGTAGAGCTCAAGATTTGCCGCTCAATCATGCGACATATACCCTATATAAGACAAGTATCGCACTCTTCATATAATTGTAGTAGAATATCATCATCATAATCTTCAATGCTATACAGCGCATAGTTATCTCAAACAAAGAAAAGGCAAACCACTAGACATGACATTAGCAAGTTCAATAAAAAAATAAAATAAAAAATTTTATTGCAGAGCAAAAAATTTCAATTAAGTGAATAAATTAAATTCAATAGTGATATGGCAATCCCCGGCAACGGCGCCAAAAACTTGGTAGAGTTTCAGCAAGTGTACTGAATCGTTGCAAGTAATAATATTACGGTAGTACCGAGTGTCGAACTCAACGATTGCGTTTTACTATTGAATTATATTGAATTACTAAAATTGAACAAAAAGTTTCCAGATTGATTGAAATAATATTTAAAATTAACAACTATAATAAAACAATAATAGAATTGATCTTTTATAATGAGAAAAATGTCACGGATGAGTTTCACTTCGAATCCAACCTTGGTGCCTAATTTGATCCTAGTTACTGAATTCCTTTATTGAATTATTACCAAATTCCCTTTATTATTCTTGCCCTAATGTCTTAGTGACAGAACCTTTAATTCCAAAGTAACCCCTAATTCCTTAGTAGATTTAAGATTAGAATTAAGCATTACCGTATAGAAATTATCTTGTAAACTATTGCTTTGCAACTAATTTAATTGGTTTTATGACCTGCATCTATCCCTAGACTACAAATTCATTAATTTCTCATCTCAAGCATTCGTAAAGTCCACTTCCGTTTCAAAATACAAATCGTAGAACATTTTAATGTTGATCAAGCAATAAAAAGCATTAAGCACAAAGATGAGAAAAATAATTCAATAAACTCATTCATACGGTAATAATATTTAAGCACATAGTTACACAAAGTCAATTAGAGAATAAAACTTAAATGAACTTAGCAAGTCTGTTAATTAACCATGTTATTTTATTTTATTATTAATAAGATTTAAGCACAAAGATACATAAAAGTGTCAAATAGAGAATTTAAATTAAGTAAACGCAACAACAAGTCTATTAAAGAATAAAAAATTGACAATTTTATCTTTTAGAGATTAATAATAAAAATTAGTTATTCTGTAGTGTAAATAAAAATTTATTCAACCTTATTGGTTTGTTATATTTATATTTTTTATATCAATATAAAAATCATTTTACTATGACTTAAATAATATGAAATGTAAAGTAAACTTTAAAATTTTATAGTTACATTGTTTTATCAAATGATCAAGTTTTATCTTAAATATTTTACAAACTAAATCAGGTATGTCATCTGTTTTCAATTTATATTTAAACAAAAATGTTGAAAGCTCTGACTATTTTTTATTGCATCTGAATATAATAAATAGATCTAGATATCCAATCCATGAACATATTGTCATAGCAACTTGATAATTTTGATGCATATAGCGAGTACCCCCTACAAAAGTTGATGACAACACAATCCTTCGTCGTATTCTTAAAAGTTCCTTTTCTCCTCTAAGAATGGTTTATGTGGGACCATTGTACATTTATGTCTTCGCACTCACTGCAATTTTGAAGACTTTTATCATGCTATTCTCAATTAGTTTTCAGTGTTTTAAGAGACTTGTTAGAACTCGGTGTTTGTTGTATTGAAATGAAATTTATTCATTTACTTATTGATTGTGTAACTCATCGTAGAATTTATGGTGTGGCCAATTTTATCCCATGTGTAGATGAAGAGTATGTATTGTTATTTTTTATAGTACCGTCAAAATTGTGAACAAATACACTTATTGAATTATGATTAGAATTTTAGAGGATTTTGCTTTGTCAAGACCAATATACAACTCACAAACTATTGAAAGCATAAGGAAAAACTTAAGAAACAAAAAGATATATGATAAATTGCAAGAAAAAATTGATAAATTGATTGTAAAGCTAATTCAACTCACCATGTTATATTTGCCTACAAATCAAACTCTTGTCTAATTGTATTCAACTAATCAATCAGGTACTACGTGTTTTTGTTCATTATTGGATGTCATGTATGTGGGACTCCATGTTTGGTTCAGTTTTCCTCCACGTCACAGCATTACAATTGCCTTTATCCAAGCATACATTTCCAGCCATTCTTGCTCTGTAAATATAATCATATCAGTTCATGATACAAAAAACAAGAACACGTGTTTTACAATTATTAGGTTTTTTATGGAGTCTATTAGTGTGAATGGTTTTATGAATATTGTTGAGGAATTCAATTATACCATCGGAAATAAACAAGATTACTTCTTATAAAACCCATTGACAACAAAAATCAAACATGAAAATTCTTAAAATGTAGATCGAAAATTAGATCTAAAATGAACATGATATCAATAAAAAAATTAGATAAGATTTAATTGTTGAAACCATAACTTTCATTCAAGATTTATATTACAAAAGCGAGTAGATTCACTTTCTGAACTAACACGAGTACATTAATACAAGGTAAAATAGGCTAAACAAAACCCTAACAGAGCAAATCAATGAAATCCAAATCTAAGCCCTCTCGCCTCTAATTCTTCTTGCAAGTTGAATATCCTTAGGCATAATTGTAACTCTCTTAGCGTGAATAGCACAAAGGTTAGTATCTTCAAACAAACCAACAAGATAAGCTTCAGCGGCTTCTTGAAGAGCAGAAACTGCACTGCTTTGGAATCTCAGATCTGTTTTGAAATCCTGAGCGATTTCTCTAACCAATCTTTGGAATGGAAGCTTTCTTATCAGAAGCTCTGTGCTCTTCTGATACTTTCTGATTTCTCTCAAAGCAACTGTTCCTGGACGAAATCTGTGTGGCTTCTTAACTCCTCCGGTCGCCGGAGCAGATTTCCGAGCAGCTTTTGTTGCTAGTTGTTTCCTTGGAGCTTTGCCTCCGGTGGATTTACGAGCGGTTTGTTTGGTACGTGCCATTGAAATCGGAAAGAAGAGAGAGAGAAACGAGAATTTGATTGGTTAGTGCAGAAGGTTAGAAGGAAAATTGAGAAGTGATGAGAGGGAACGAAGTGTTTGGGTGATATATATAGGGAAGGGATGATGAATGAGGGAAAAGCGGGAATTGTGAAAAAAAAATTATTTTGATTTTTGGTAAGATTTGGGAAGATGATGACCGTTGGTAAGATACGATATCTACGGTTATGCGTCTCTGAACGATGGGCACAGGGATCGCGATCCGTGGCACGAGAAAGTAACCAATAGCATCATTTCGTTCAACATTGTCATTTGGAAAGAACGAGCGCGAGGAATTAGTTTTTGTTTTTATACTAAATACATTGGTATTTTTTACATCAATTTCAAATAACAAATCATTTATCTTTTTTTTTCTTTAAATTTATCATTTATTTAATTTGTAAAAATGAAAAATAATTGTTGACATTTTTAAAGTAGCAATATTAATCACAAAAGTAGAGGATTTGAATTATAATTCTTTTTTAAAATTTTTATTCTTATGTTTAATTTAAAGTAATTCAAAATCAATATTGGTTGAAATATAATGTCTATGATGTTCTTGATATGTTATAAGTAAATAAAACATATTAGTTGTAAGTGAAGTGTGATTTGTGTTTGCAAATAGTTAAATATAAGAGATAGAAAGATCACACAAAAAGTATATTGATTCAATCCTCATAACCGTGAGATTTTTAGTATATTATTTTTGAACCAGAATTCCTTCACACATTTGCTCTTTATCACACCTTATCAATTACAATCTTCACTTTTCAATCTAGAAAAAAATTACCGTCACTTTGAAAGAATTTTCACAATCATCTTTCAATTTATAAATGATTTATACAAACACACTCAATCTAACATAAAAGGTAAACTTGAGTTATAAATGATGAGTATAATAAATGTATTTGAAATCTAATAATTATTAACTCTTTGATTGATACAAACTCTTAAAACTACAATCCAAATATAGTTAAGAGAATTGGAGTTTGCTTAAAGAGTTTTTGACTTTTTATTACTTGAACAATTGTTGGTAAATAATAAATTGAACTTGTGCCTTCATCTTCCAATTGATCTTCAAATTATAGATGATGAGAGGTTTTGAATATCCAGTTTAAACTTAATATAGCCGTTAGACATATCAGTCAAGTGCCAAATATGTTTTAAAATAGTTAAATACATGTTTATATTATTGTTCAAAATATTTTTGACACCCATAATGATCTTGTGTTTGAATGTGATAGAAAGCGTGAATGAATGAGTGAATGAACTGTGAAATATAAGTATTTTGGCTTATAAGCATGCAAAGCTTTCTGCAAAAGGATGCAACAACAGTGTACTCGTATCATTGTTGTCCTTGCTCACGACTCATCAATCTAGAGGTTGTTTTCCTCCTTTGGACCTTCAGCTCGAGTTCTTGATTTGACCATTGATTTGAGCAGTCTTGATACTCTTTAACTTGTGGTTTAGACTGTGGAAAATAATTTGACTTGACTTTGTCTTTAATTACGAATAACCAGAATGTTCTTCTGATCAATATGCAGAATATTCTGCATATTTATTTTTACAAGTAGGCATTCCAAAACTTGACTTTTAATTGTTCATTAAATGTTGAAAATCCCATGTGTGAAATGTCAATTGATTTACTACATGTTGTCATTCCAAGATCTTTATTTTCAATTGTTATTTAATAGAACAACCATAACATTTTGGTGAATGTTCTTCTATCATTATTTAAACAAATGACTTAATAAATGACTCAATCTTAAAATAATTTCTTCTTCAAATTTGATTTTTGTCATTTTGCTGAAATCATATGAATATTTATTAGTGGAATGTTCTTCATGAGAAGACTATTTTAAAATAATTGAGAATATTGTCTTCTATATGATAGGAGAAATATTTTGTTGAAGCAATATTTCCTACAATTTCTCTTAGTGTTTCACATGTTGTGTCCTGTCTATCAAGTATTATTGAGATACTTGTAGTATAAGTATGAATTTATTGGATATTTTTTTTCTTGAAGATGCAATAATTATTCTCTTGGGTGATTGATATATGATTTATTCATTTTGAGATTATTTCATTGTCGATGAGGGAATTTCTTACATTTGATTATGTGAATGACTTCTCGTTTGTCCATTTATGCAATTCATGTTCTGTAAATAAAACTCAAGTTCAATCATTAGTAGATCATCATTCGTGAAACATAATCATTTATTTCATCAAGTTTGTTGTCATTAAAACATATATTAAAAATGTTTTTACCTCAACCATTTTAAGATAAATGATCAAATAAAAAAAATAAATGACTGATATATAAAATTACGTTAAAGGACCGAAAAAGTATTTTGTCGATTACTTAAAAAAAAAATACTAAGTATAAAACAATAACTCTATACTAGCATTTAGTTATAACTATTTAATTTGTCACATCATATTAAATAATTCAAAATGTGTCCAAGAAACCAATGAAAATACATGTCACCAAAATGTGTAAGTTTAAGTTGTTGTATGGACCAAATACATCCCAAACTCACAATGTCCTTTGTATGAGCATGAATACAATCAGCAATTTTTTTCAGTCTAGTATTAGTATCGACCCAAAAAACTAGAAATTTAGAACCACCCCGAGCAACCCATTTGATAATATAAAGGCATCTATACAATATAATAAAACAAACATGATATTATGACAAGTTTGACATGTGTCAGCTAAATAGAGGGTTAGATAAATACAAAGTTTCTATTAATAGAAATAACTCGTGTGTAGATTTTTTTAAAAGAAAAAAATAAAATTACATCACGATTTGACACGATGCATCCGTTGAGAATTTAGTAGTCAATTAAAAAATAAGAAGAATGAATTAAAAATAAAATACAATTAATTACAACACGTTTCAGACGATTGACAGTTTTGTTGTTGTTGAAATTAACGATTTTTTAAACACCACTTTAGCAACCACCACTTTAGCAATTAATTAATGATGTTGCATTTGGAGCATATTTGGTCACAACTTCCTCATTCATTTCATTATTAGAAATTCGTTATTTCAATGTCATTATTATTTTATTTTATTTATAAAGGAACATAAATTTAATTAAAAAGATTATGTTTGAAAAAATAAATAAATAAATAGGCGTCTCTATGTTGTTATATATTTTGTTTTATATATATATATATATATATTATTTATATTTTTAAATTTTGTCTCAACAATTGTACATTTTTGTATATATCTCCTAACATTTATTTGCAAGGATTGTCCTACTCACTAGGATTTTAAATTCTCTAACACAAATGGTAGTTGAATCTACCACGAACGCGAACACAAACTTTTCTTTTACACATGGATGCAAATAACTATTAAAGAGAAAAATAATAATTTATTTAGATAAATATAAAATTTATTTATGAATTTTTCAAATACTATTTTAACAAATCCATTACATGTCATTTTTTTTAATGGTTACATTTTAATTTTACTAATTTACTATATATTTTATATTCTAAATTTATTATTAAATATCATGCAAATTTAAAGGAATTCAAATGAATCATGAAAACTACCGATGCCAAAATCAATAACTTTAAGGATTCATGAGAGATTCATAAAAGATAATCATAGTTTATATGTGTATTGCAATTTTTTTTATCCAACAAAATTTATATGAATTGTTAAATGTCATGTATTTCATATAAGTAACATATTATGTTGAATAATAAAAATAAAAATTTATTATTAAGTTACTTACTCATCTTTATATTTACTAATTTACTTAATTTCTATTTGTCCATGTCCATTATTTTGAAAATTCCTATTTCATCTAATTTAATTATTTACTTTTTAAATAATCATTGTTTTTGTTTGTTTAAATTACCAACATTGTTTTATAATAAGTTTTTTGGAAGGAAAAAAAGATTATTTAGAGAATTAAAAAAATAAGGCACTAAAGTTAAAGAGTGGTGTTGAGTCATACGTTTGGTCACTAACGTTGACGGTCCAAAAAATGATTGAAGATTCTTATTTCAGATGACGAAGGAAAATCATGTACCCACACCCAAATGTTTTGTACAATGAAATTGTAGAATGAAAATTTTCATGGAAAAGAAATTTAGTTTACGATTATATTTTTTTATTTATTATAAATTATTTATTTTTATTGTATGAGATTAAATAGACAATAAAAGTCAATTTCTATATTTAATATCAATATCAATAAAATTTATGAGAATTAATATATATAAATTAATATAACAATTTATTTATTTATTTCTGTGCGACGCACGAATTACACACTAGTTCTATTTAATAAGACATGCCAATGGATTGGGTAAACACTTTAAGGTGACTCCACTTCCAAAGGACAACTGCTTGGCGTACCATCTTGTTAGTTTAGAGCAATTGACTAATGTTTTAGAAACACCAAGAGATCATACATTAGATCTTGATCTTGATGGTCTATATCATTGGCTCTACAACCCTAAACTTAAGGTATTGAGAATATGAGTAATTTCTTTTATATCTCCACTAAGTCAAATACACTTGTTGGGGAGTTTGGTGAGTGTTGAGAGCAAAAACAAGCAAATGATTTTGGACCAACAAAAGGTCGAGAAACCATGTCCCCATGGATAAACCATGTCCCCATGAATTTACCTTTATCATATATTCAACTTCTAACTCGTTTATATATAGAAAATCTTAAACCCCAGTGTGATAGAGAAAGACTCAATTATGTTTTCTTCAGTTGCCTTTCCATTTTTTCATTGTGACCTTGGCTACTATTTACTGCGACTCACCTTAAATTTAGCTGCTTGACGTTCTCGACTAACAATTTATAATTTTTTTAGGCATAAACAAATGTCTTTTGCATCACATTAATCAATTCATGCACTTAGTGTGACACGAACTAGTTAATTGTAAAGTCTTTGTGTAATTATTGCGTAGTAAAGACAACAAAAGTCATATTGTTTCTTTCTCTTGGCCTACAGTTAATTCAATAACTTAGACAACAAGCGATTTATCTAACGGTAAATCACAATTTTTTCTCAATTGAATTACCACCTAATTAACTTTTCAAATGATAGTATTTCTCCTTTTAAATAGCCATAACTGATTTACCTTAACCACTTTCACTATTTGCATTCCTTTTGCCTTCTTGAACATTACTTTGTTATCAACCAATTCTTTCCCAAGTCCTCAAAACTCATCATCTCTTACTCACTCATTAACTCACAGCGAGGATTCCAAGTTCACTCAAAATTCCAAACAAAGTGAAAACATAAGACATGAAAATTTAAATTGTATTTTCCTAAAAATCTTTCTAATCCATGACTTTTAAAACTCTTTTAAAGAATATTTGAGCTATAAAAATATTTTCTAAAATAAAAAATGAAGAATTTTGAACACATAATAAAAATAAAAGATAAAAGAAAAATACAAAGATTTATACTCATTAATAATCCATCTGATAGCTACATTTAATTTCTTCAATATGAAATATTTTCACTAAACACAATCATCTGATTACAAATAACTGGAGAATACTTTTGTCAATTGACTATTCTTTGTTTCCTCACAAAAACTTAATACTGTCAAATATTTGCAAAATACACAACCATTGTCATGCTAAATTATAAAAGTTTCATATCAGTTGTTACAATGTAATTTTACTCTCTATAAGAGGATCAAGAGATCAATCAAATATTAACTTTCAAAAGAAAGAGTAAGATCGATTTTCTGACTTGACCTTTAGTAGTTTATAAAAATGGATTGTTTAATTCTTTTAGATTGGTTATATTTTTCTCTAATATTTTTCTTATTGAATTAGATTCTTTTTATAGACCAATAGATAATCTATTAGTTGAAATATATTTTTTTCTCCTCATTGAGAAAATGGACTCGCCAAAAAGTAATTGTCAAATCGAATTTTATAAGTCTCTTTGATCAAAGTAGGTTTACAAATTAACCTTTATAATTGTCTTGTGTCTTTCCATTCACTGACAATAACATTGACTGCCATTTACCTTCGTTCACCCTAAATTCAACTACTTGTCGTTTTGAACTTAAAACTTGAAATTTTTTAGACGTAAATAAACCTAGATACCTAATATTTTAAGGTTTTTAGTGAAAATATGATATGATGGTCTTGAATCATTAGTCTGCTTTTGCTTCGACACACTCCCCATACTTTCTAACACATTTATTTCATAATTTTATTACCAGATTTTCAAATTATTGGTGAATATAAGAGTCCATTTAATTTATGAAAGCATTTTTTATATTTTTCTTTAAAATTTGTGTTAATTTTTACTTATTAAGAAGAATATGAGAGATCATAAAGTGAACCATTATTGTGTTCATTTTAGAAATAATAAAAATAATTATTCAACGTTTTCATTATTTTCAAAAATTCAGATAATTGTTCCCTCTATGAGAGCATCCACACTGGTTGTTTTTCCATTTGGGTGGCTAAGCGAGTTCCACCACCATTAAATATAATTGATTACTAATATTTTTAAATATTTTTTATACTAATAATATTCATTTATTCAAATTGATAAAAAATATGTCGATCGATAATAATATATTTCAAAGTAGTTAAAATAAAAAAAGATGAATCTGCAAACAAACTCTCAACGTCAAAGTTAATAACATAAACCGTACAAATAAGACAAAACCTACCAATATGACTTGAATTATCCAAAATATGTCTTACACCAAAGTCATTAATTGAGTTTGCACCAGATAAAAACTAATCTATCAATCTAAACAAATCGAATATCGCATTGAAATGAAAAATCAAAACACCACACAAAGACGAGAAATAAAAAACAACGTTGCACTAAAACGACAAAATTACAAAAATGAAAACTAAATATATGTGAAAATATCTTATCTAAATAACATAAAAGATAGAAAGTGACTTAAAGAGGAACATTTTGGACCAATACAAAATTTGATCCTAAATCATCTCTTCTAAGTGAAGAAAAGAAAAAAAAAAGAAAAGAAAAAGTGATAAACTATTTATAGAAGTAAAAAAACTTATTCACTCTAATTTTTTAATATTTGTATGCAATAAACACTTATTTCCTCCAACCCAACAACTAAAAAAAACTATTAAATAAAATATTTCAATCACACTAATTTATTTAATGCAAATTAATAAGTGAAACCTATAATAAGTGAAAAGATTTACACATCTGCTATTTTATATTTAAATCATGTCTTACATTTTCCCTTCGTCACTCTCTATTAACTATACTCCAATCTTGATTATTTTTTAACTAAAAGAAAGAGAGAGTGATGGAGAAAAAGTGAAGAGAGGATCTAAATTACTCTTAAAAAAATAGCCACTCTTTTTTTTTTTCTTCTAATGGGAGTACTTAACAAGTGGTGGTGTCTTAATAGGCAAAGTAACCTCCGTTAAAAATCCGAGACCCATTTCTTCGTTAATACGTAAAATCAACACTTTTCGTGGATATGCCTTAAACTATTTTCTTTATTAATAAAATGCCCCGCAGATAACGACTTCTCCAAAAAAGCACTTTCTCTTTTTCATTGTTTTCCGGCTCTTAACTTTTCTTCCCCAACTTTCTCTACTCTTTTTATTACACTTTTCGTGATTTAACTTTCTGGCGGTTGAATTCTCACGGTGTCCGCGCCATTGCAACACCGTCCCTGTTTCCGTTCTCTTCCTCACCTTTCCATTTCACCATTGATCTCACTCAAATTTTAACACTTCACTCTTTCCAACTCAAAGCAGAATCGAGAAGATTAAAATTCAAAATAAAATAAAATAACGAAGATTCTGCACACTTCAAACCAGGTAAGAAGAATTCTCCAAACTCCTCTTATTTATTTATTTTTTAATTTAGAAGTTGCAGTTCATTACAGATCACTTTATCAAATGTAACTGTTGCGTTCAACTAATTCCTAAATTTATAGTTTAATTCAGCTGTTGTAATTTTGATGTCATAAACTAATGATCATTTTTTTTTCAATTTTCATTTTCAGTGTGTTATCTTTGTTGATAGTTGTTGGTGATGTCAAAATTACAAAGTTAAGGAGATTCAGAAAAAAAAAAAGGAATAACGGTATGATGCATCTGCTTTTGTTGTTATGATTTAGTGTATGTTTGGAGAGACAGTAAATTTGGCTAAACTGAGGTGGTGACATTGTGATTTTGTCAAGACTCCAAAGTGATTTTTTGCGAAAATTGCTGTGGCCTAGTGTGATTTTGTCAAACTTGATGCCAATCTGAACACACACTTCTGTTTAATATTGTTTGGATTGACTTATTTGCACCAACCTACTAGCATAAACACTTGTGAGACTATTTTGGAGCGGAGGGTTTTGAGGGCTAAGTCTATATTTTAATATATATTTGAAATTTAAAAAAAATTAAAAGAACAATATGATATGATCATATAACAGATCAGTCACACTTCTTTCATTCTTAGAAACATGCTATAGCTTGTTTAATTTCAAAAAGAAAAACAAGTCCTCCCCTCCAAAATCCCTTTTCCAAACAGACCTTTATATGATAGACGTTTATTCTATAAGTGCTTAGATGTTATATGAATGATTATGTAATATACATTATACAGGCATAAAATGGGAGCTGCTGTGTTGCCTGATGCAGCAACTTTTGGAGTTTTTAAACGCTATCCCTTTGTTCTGAGGCGCCCTTTTATCCTTGGAATAACTTCAACTCTGCCAAGAAGTATCAGGTGTGTTTGTATAACTGAACTTATGTGGTATTTTGCAGAAGATCTTGTACTGTTTTCCCCCCTTCCTACTTATGTACAAATAATGAAGTCTTTGTCTTAAGGATGTTTGAGTTAACAACTCGTAGCTTTTTTAATAAGCAGAAATTGTAATGATAAACTCATAAACTCATTAAGCTATCTGCGGCTGTATATATACGTTGAAAAACTATTTGCATTCTCAATACTTGTTTTTTATTGTAAAAACAGAACTTGGGGGTGGATGGGAATTGAATAGGTGATATGGGATAAGCTCCGTTTAAGCTGTTTGTATAAGCTATCTTATTAAAGAAGCTGAAAATATCTTGCAATTATATCATATGCCATTTTTATAAGCACTTTCAAACACTCTCACCAGTGCTTATTGTTATGAGGTATAAGTCTAAATAAGATCTTTAAAACACCCCCTTAATCTTCTTTGTTCATCTTATTGCAGAAATTATTCATTTGCTGACAAGAGGATCTTCAAATCAGCACACACAGTTTTTTCACACACGGTAAGGACTTCCATGTGTACTTAAGTTAAGATGGATGGAGGTGGTCCTTGAATAAATGTTGAAATGGCAGCTTTGTTTTATATCCAAGGAAAAATTTATTGAATGTTTATCAAAGAGGATATTTAACGAGGTTATGGAACAATATACTGATAGGAAGTTTAATCAAGTTATAGTCTTTTCCCTTCGAAACTAGGTAAATAAAAAGCCACCGACACTTTAATAAGCATTGTATTTAGCTGTTTTCTTTTAACAAGCCCTTTATTTTCGTGAATCTAATAGAGGCTCCCCTGATCAGGTAGGAGTTTGACATGTGGATATGTTAAAATTCAATGTATGTTTTAATTATTCCTTAATTGTGCAACATCCTAGGCTAATTGTTAGTAGTCCTTGTCAATACAATTTCCGAGACATTGAATGTCATTATTGCAACATCATTATAAATAGTAAGGTGTGTGATTTCATTAGAGATATAAGAAACACATAAAACATATTTTACATGGTACCAGAACAGGTTCTGATTCTGTGGCTCGTCTTTGTGCTTCACTATCGCTGCCGGCGGCGGAAAATACCGCCGACAGCACCATATTTTTCAGTCTTTCAATTTTTTGGCTTCATACAGTCATCTGTTACCATCAACTCTGACTACCTTTCTAGCAACCAGCCACAACGCTATAGCTGGCCTCAAAAGCACCGCCTTCACTGTGTGTTTTTCCCGTGACTTTTTTTTTTTCTTTCAATCACAACTGTGGTTTACACCAGCTGTCACTGTTTTGTTCTTTTTTTTTTTACTTTGTTACAATTGTGCCAACACCAGTCGTCCCTTTTCTAGTGCGCATCCAAAACCAACAAACATCGCCGCGCAACCCTCCGGCGAGCATGACGATGCTTTTCCCGTCGCCAACCAACATTGCACACATTGTCACAGGCGTCTGTCTTCTCTATGTTTGAGTCCCACACGCTTCCACTACATCCGTGCGTGAGAACGCATGCACCTGTCTCCGACCCCCTTCTGCAGGTCTTTTCATGATGTGGTGATTTCCAGCAACCTCTCATTTTTTAACTCTTCGTTCCGCATTGTATCTGCTGTTGTGAGAACTTAGTTTCAAGGACAAGGCACCATTTGCTTAGACAATCATTTTATTCCGATCGACGTTCAACCCGGTGGTGAATTTATTTCCACATGTGAATCATATTAGTGGCACATTTTATTTCCACTGACGATCAATCCGGTGGTGACTCTATTCCCACGTTTTAATTATATTAGTGCCGCGTTTTATTCTCACCGATGATCGATTCAGTGGTGACTCTCTCACACATGAATCATTAATGGTGCTTTCTCTTTTCAAACTAGTCCAACAATTGTCAAATTTAGTTTCACTTTTTTTTTTTTGTGATAAAATATTTTGATGTAGCAAGCTTAGAGTATAGTAAAATTTAGCTTGAAGGGAGTGTTAAAATTCAGTGTATGTTTTAATTATTCCTTGATTGTGCAACATCCTAGACAAACTGTTAGTAGTCTTAGTCAATACAATTTCCTAGGCATTGAATGTAATTATTGCAGCAACTTAATAGATAGGAAAGTGTGTAATCTCATTACAGATACAAGAAACACAAAAAACACAAAACATATTTTACAGGATTCATAAGAGTATCAACTGACTTGACATTTGATAGACCTATTTCTTCAAGCATATCCATGACACATTTCCTTTGTGAAATTACAAGGCCATCCTTGGATTGAGCTACTTCAATACCCAAAGAATAACAAAGTTTACCGAGGTCTTTATTCTGAAATTGATTTGAAAGATGTTGTTTCAACTGGAATATTCCTTGCTGATCACTACTAGTTATGCCAATGTCATCCATATAAGCTATAAGATAGATGCACCTTTGGGTTAAGTGACGATAAAATACAGAGTAATCGACTTCACTATGAATCATACCAAACTCTTGTACTATCATGCTGAATCTGCCAAACCAAGCTCTAGGAGATTGTTTAAGACCATAAAGGGACCTGTGTAGCCAACAAACCATGGTGGAAGACTCCCCTGAAAGCGGAGGCTTACCATGCAATTTCCAACAACGATCAATAGTGTGTCCAAGTCGATTACAATGTTCACATTTGGGACAAGGTTTAGAGTTGGATGGTCCTCCGTGAGAGCGACTCTGATTATGTCCCAGAGATGCAAGGGCAACAGTGTCACCTAGAGTTGAAGTAATAGAGGGTTCAGCTGGTACTCGAAGCAGGATTGCTGAGGCTATAGACTTATTCAGAACATTAACAAAACCCAAAATTTCATCACGAGTCGTAGAGTACTCCTGGGACAAGGCATAAAGTGCAAGAAGCATGACGAGGGTGCTGCGTTGATCCAACTCCTTCTTTTGTTCAACTGGATTACTTGTAGCAGAAGGGAAAAACTCATTAAAATCATGAAGTGTACTATGAGCGTTGCCAAGATATGTAGAAATAGAACCATCTATCGTCTTCGGAGTAATGATATTCAACAAGTGGTGACAAACTCCATAGAGTCATTGAGTGTCATTAGTGTAGAGTGCCTTTGCTTGACTCCTAATGATTTACACGTGAAATGTAGACGGAAAGTCGGTTTAACGTTTGGATGAAGTGTAGACTTAATGACACTGCACAACTGAGCATCAATCTGCTTCCATTTTGAAGTTTCAGCTGCAACCACCTTTTCAGGATTTTTAGTGAGATGATCCTCGTAACCTTGACCTATCATATTTTGATCCATTCAATTTTTCTGCAGGGAGAGGAGACGTGATGTAATAAGTAAAAATACTCTTTGTTTCAGTAGCAGACAAAGACGCCATGGTCGATAGAGAGTACTAGAAAAATGCATTTGAACTGGGAAAACAGGGGCTGCTTGAATTGGAACGCGTATATCCGCGACTCGAAACTAAAAACTCAAGGCAAATATGGAAAAAGAAGGCTGAGGCAAGTGCAAAGAGAGAGGCCGCGTCGCAATCGATTGCGAGACGCACTGCCATGCGCGGTGACAATGGCGGCGAATGAATCTGACGCGCGTGGAATGTTTGGGCCTGTGAGAAGGTTGCTGACGACGCACGTTGAGGGGTGGGATCAATCTGAAGTGGTCGTTCGCCGGAAAGATCGTCGGAGAGAGCGCCGTTGGTGAGGACAAGGCGTGGTTAGCTGGGAAGGAATGGGAAAACAGGATCACAACAACACAGGAAGGAGGGAAACCAGAGTTCAAAACACGGTTTGCCGAAAAAGAAAAAAAAATTTCACCGCGATCTTCGGGTAGTTAAAGATTAGGGTTGCCTCTCAATAGGCTCTAGATACCATATTGAACGAGAAGAGAATATCTAGAGACATATTGAAAAACTTGTGTGTTTCAACTACACAACGAAAGTTCTTTATATAAACTATAAGTAATAAATCCACATAATGATAGGAATACTTACAGATATCTACCTAATGATAGGAATACTTACAAGTATTCTATTTATTTACATAACGTTATTTTATTTTTAACAATTTCATTTATATGTAATTTTATTAAAGAGTAAGTGTTCTCTATTCAAATAAAACATAACAATCCCTACAGCAGACTGCTAGGTAACCCCCAATGAAGAGCCTATACAATTAACTAGATAACAGGAGATATCCAACAAAAGAAATGCTAACAAGGTAATATAATAACATCTTACGAAACGATAAAATAATATTGATTGTAACAGCCGTGTACTAATTACTAGTTAGTCCTCTATAGCTGGTTTATCCTTATTTCCTCATTCGCACAGTCCAAATTTAGGGCCTAGTTGTATGTATAGTTGAGGCCTAACAATCACACAAAAGGAGTTCTTGGTGAATTTTCTACTCTTGGAACAATTGACCACATGAGCCATTGAGTGGTTACTCATTAGCTACTCTCTGAATACTATTTAACTTTTTGAGTAGTTTAGGGCATGTTTGATTTGAGAAAACATTTTCTTTTTTTACTTTTTCCTTTTTAATTATTTGCATTGAAATGGTGAAAATAAATTTTTCCAACTGTTTCACGTACATATTTATGAAAACAGGAAACAAGGTGATATTTGCGATTAAAAGTTAAGGTAGAAAATGAAAATAGAAGACATTTTCTCAAATCAAACAGACATTTATTTGTAAGTATTTTAACCAAGATTTTTTTTATTAAGTTTCATCTTTTACCTCTAGGAAATATCTAGATACATCTGTTCAGTTCTTACAATCAGCTCTAGCTCTCATTTAAAAATGTAAATTAGATGTTTGCATATTTTGTATTGGATTAACATCATTTTGAATAACTGAGCTTCAAAAGGGTGACAAACCGTGTCTTTAAATGCTGAAATGCTACATAGACACAATTGACAAAAGGTTAGGATTTGAAATAATGGGCAAGTGACCTATATTTCTTCTATTTCTGTGACAGAATGGTGATGACATGTTTACAGATATAGTTGTTGATCAAGATGGTTATTCGGGGAAAAATGAAGTTATGAGAAAAGAAGATGAATTAATGGCAGCCAAGAAAGCTCTTTCAGAAGCACAAGACACACAGGAGGCTATAGAGAAAGAGAGAGATCAATTGCTTGAAGAACTTGCGCGTTCTGAGGCTAAAAAACAGGAATTCATTGCTGCCATTTTACATGACAAAGAAGTAGCTATAGCAGAGCTAGAGGCTGCCAAATCCCTTTTCCAGAAAAATCTGGAGGAATCTGTTGAAGAGAAGTTTGCCCTGCAATCTAAGCTGGTTCTTGCCAAACAAGATGCTGTTGATCTTGCAGTGCAGGTTGAAAAGTTAGCAGAGGCTGCTTTCCAGCAGGCAACTTCTCATATACTACAAGATGCTCAACTCAGAATTTCATCTGCTGAAACCACCGCTGCTGAAGCAGCTCATCTGATTGAAAAGAAAATCATGGATGCAACTGAGGGTACAATATCATCCATTGTGGAGAAGTCAAAATATGCTATAGAAAGGGCTCTAGTTGTGGCTGAAGAAGCAGGTGAACATGCAAAAGATGCCATGAAAATATTTATAGACGACACATCTCCATTTATGGAAATTGCCTCTGTCCAGGAAGACAACATCAAGTTACAAGGAATGGTAAGTGATATAGAATCTCAGTTGATCATTGCAAGAAATGAGGTCTCTAGACTGCTCATAGAATCGGAGCACACCAAACAACAACAAAAGGCATTTGAACAAAGAGCCATTGATGCAGAGAAAGCTTTACTTGATCTTCAAGAGTCAAGCAGGAAAACCACTCTACAGCAAGAGAAGGAGATGAAGTCATTATTGGAAAGAATGAGAAAAGATGCGGCGGACAAGACGAAGGCAATTTCCAAGGCTTTAAAGACTGATTTGAAAAACATAAAGGCTACTATTGAAGCTTCCAAAGAAGTTGTCCTTAGTAAAGATAATGCCTACCTCAGAAGATGTGAAGCACTACAGAGGTCTTTAATGGCATCAGAAGATGCTTTGAAGATGTGGAGGCAGAGAGCTGAAATGGCTGAATCATTGCTTATGAAAGAAAGAAAACAAGATGAAGATTCAATCTATGTTGTTAATGGTGGGAGGATAGACCTTTTGACAGATGTTGATTCTCAAAAATGGAAACTACTGAGTGACGGTCCTCGTAGAGAGATACCTCAGTGGATGGCAAGAAGGATTACAGCTGTCATTCCCAAATTTCCACCAAGAAAGACTGATGTAGCTGAAGCATTGACATCAAAGTTCAGATCCTTGGAGTTGCCTAAAGCTGATGAAGTATGGTCTATTGCTCGAGAAAAGCCAAAGGAAGGGGACACTTTAATTGAACATGTTTTTGAAAGAGAAACAATTGAGAGAAAGCGGAAGGCGTTAGAGCGTGCTCTTCGACGGAAGACTATTCAGTGGGAGAGAGCCCCCGAAAAAAAATTAATAGGTCATGTGATGTGTCTACGTTATTTGAAATTAAATTTTAAAACTTCTTCTTGAAGATTTATTTTGTTAACATGGCCCGCCTCTCGCATGTAAAATTTGTCATAAATGCAGAGCCTGGAACAGGAACAGGACGAGAGATTGTGGTTAGTATCTACTTACCCAATAAATTAACCAATTGTGTGTAAATGCGTAGCGCTCTAAATACATATTAAGTTGCTTAAATCATGTGATTAATTAGAATGTACTTTTCTCCCACTTTTGTCATGCAACTCTTATGGTTATTCCAATTAAAGTATTCTCTGGTCCAACTAATTTTGTATTGTGTTTTGCATCTGATTTTTTTTGAAACATTTATAGGCTGATGATCCCTCTTCTGAAATGATTGTGTAAATTTTTTGAAATGCCGGTGAAAATTTTAACCTCTTATTATGAACTATTTATTTATGAGCACAGAGCACTAAATGCTGTTCATGATTTTACCTTTTGATTGTAGTTTACTTTCTAAGTGCATGAGATGTTATTATTTATTAGCGTGATTGGTTGACATTAAGATGCATGGCCTGCTGCTGATCTTATGTATTCAAGTTTGTTAACTGTGCTGTATGCTACTTTTAATATAATTGCTCTTGTGGTCCAGACTATGACCGTTGTGTAATGCCTGAAGCACTGGTTCATATTGGTTTTTCAAGTTTTACTTCTAATAGAATGTTGTAGCTTGAAATTTGG
Organism: Cicer pinnatifidum; assembly: GCA_037974775.1. NCBI lineage: Eukaryota > Viridiplantae > Streptophyta > Magnoliopsida > Fabales > Fabaceae > Cicer > Cicer pinnatifidum. Next base: position 4,505,130 of record JBBPBR010000006.1, on the reverse strand, counting down.
GCTTGCATTCAGTCAAGAAAATAATGTTGTTGGTTTTCTCATTTGACCATGTTCTTGGTGAACTGTGTCCCATTCATCTCTAGAGGTTCCAAGCTTGGTGGCTTGTACTTGACATCTGTGGATTATATTTCTACTTTATCATGTTCTTCCTCAGACTAGAAACAAAATATTTCTGTGACAATAATAAGTATGTAAGATTATGCAATAATCGCATTTTGAATTTATACATCAGACAATCAAATGCTGTACTGTGCATGTAGAAACACTGAAGCAATTTAGAGCTTTTGCACTGTATGCTAATTTTATCGAACTAATTTACCTTTCATTTCATGTAGTAGTATTTCATTGAAAGATATGCATTGTATTATTTGCATGATTATGTCTACTGGTGTTCATTAACTCTTGATATTACAAGTATTTGTCATATGCATTATCAATTTCATGTATTTACCTCTTATAGTGGCAAGGCACAATTAAAAGGGGAAAAGAAAATTTAACTTAGCTTTGATGTTTTTCCCCCCCTCAAGTTTCAAGGTTTTAACTGGGAGAGCTGGAGAAGGAGCTGGTACACGGAGTTGGCATCTAAAACTGCTGATTTATCTAAATGTGGGGTGACAGCAGTGTGGCTGCCACCACCAACAGAATCTGTTTCCGCTCAAGGTTTGACCTGCTTTCTTTTTTCTAGGAGACATAGTAATACCAGTGCTTAGTCCATCATTGTTAGGAAACTTTGGTTACTGTTGCACTGGTGTTATCTGTGAGCTGTAGCAATCCTGTTATCTGCTGTTAGTGTATGTTGTTACAGTTTGTCACAACAGACATTCAATCGTAGTGACTGAACTGAAAGGCTGTTGCATCCCCATTTCAATGCATTGGGTGTGTTACATATAGTTTAGCTTTTGTATTAGAAAATACTTTTTTGAATTTCACATGATTAAATCGAAGTTCAGTCTCAGATTCTGTTAGGATATAGAATAATTAGAGTTAGTTAGGAAGTTGACGAGTTTGTTAGTGGTTGTTATTTTGGTAATCTTAGAAAGTCTTTAAATAGCCCTCAATTGGTATTGGGAAAGGATAGCTTTGAAGAATTAAGTTTTGTGACTAGAGGCTTGTGTGCAAGGTTATCTTCTTCATTTTCAACCTTTGAGGTAGCCTTGTGTGCAAGGTTATCTTCTTTGAGGTAGCCTTGTGTGCGAGGTTATCTTCTTCATTTTCAAACTTTTGTATATTCTCTTACTTCATTTGCTTACAATCTTTATGTTAATTCATTTGAGTCTGTTTTACACCATTATTCTAAGAATTCTTTCTTGCTCAAAGAAAGGATCCTAACAGACTCTGAGATTTTGCCCCACTAATTTTTGCTTTTTTTTTATTTTCTGAGCTCACTGTTTTGTAATACTTATAAATCTTCAAATCAATTTTCTTAACTATATATTTAATGGGAATAAGACAGGCACCCTGCAATCATAACATACAGTCAATTTCATTTTGTCCATTTTTTAGTTGTGGATTTATTTATATGGAAACCAAATGATATGTATACATATATGATTGTGCAGTCATATTATCAATACAGATTGTGTGTTTGCTTGATATAAAAATTAAAATGTTGCTGACAGTATTGTAGTCATTTTGCCCTTACCATCAAAAGCAAATACATAACCCTATCAAGCACAACAGTAAATTTTAGCTTTATCTGTATAAAAACATAAACATTCGCATCAATTGAACTAAGTATACATGATTGTATGCTTCCATTGAACTAAGTACAGTATTTTTAGCTTTCAACGTTACTACTTTTTTTCTTCTTCAATTGTTTAGATCATCAACAAGACATTCAGGTCTTTCCTATAAAATTTGTTCAACTAACTTTACTACTATCCCTTCTTATCAACAACAATCGAGTCTTTTCTCACTTGGTTACATGGATCAACTAACAGTTAGCTGCTAACTACTATCCCTTCTCATATCTTAAAATTTGTTCCACGGGTTTGACATATTGCAAGCTCATCTAGTTCTCTATATTACTTTATGTAGTATACTTGTATCAAGCCATCTTTGAAGTAATGCATGGTATGGCTACCTTATACTCGCTAGTGCAATTGAACTAACAAAAGTTGTCATTGCATTGAATAGAATATCCAAAGAATTTTCAATTTGTATTTCATTGTTTTTATGTTAACTTTTTGAGAAAAAAGAGCCAAAGATAATATACATAATCTAAGATAAGCCCATTGCACAGATCCATTGTTTGCTGAGAACTGAGAGTTTTGTGTGTTGAATAACTTCGATGAATTAAAACTAAATGTAAGATTAATCTTACAATCTCTGATTTAAGGATAAATGTCTTTGCAAACTTCATTCTCTTCACAAGAGAGCTGACAACGTGGTGTTTTTTAATTTCTTCCTGAGGGAACCTTCTTCAATTCAATGTCAAAATAGTTTATTTATTATTGTTGAAAATATATTATATTTATTACATATTATGTAAAAAGGGATAATATCTCCCATATTTATTTTTGTATTTACTGCCTTGAGCCTATATAAAACAGACTCCGTTGTGTAGTTCAAACACACGATTTCATGTCTCTCATTTTCTCTTATTCAACATGGTATCTAGAGGCTATTAAGAGAGACAACCCTATACCGTGATTAGCCGGGACCCACTGTCTTTCGGTGAGATTTTTTTTTCTTCGGTAAACCGTGTCCCAATTCTGGTTTACTCTTTCTTTGTCGCTTTTCGTTCATTTTTTCAGCAAATCAGTCCATCGCACTGTTCATCGCGTCGACACTGTTCATCGCACGCGGTATTGTTCATTGTCAAAAAAAAAAAACCTCTTTCGTCACTGTTTCACTGCTGGTTTTAGGTAATTGCTTATCGATTATGGCTAATTATAAAGATTTTTTTCGGTGGGTAAGTATTGTCAGAACTCAAGTTCTACTGTTTCGGCCGCACAAAGTGGTAATTCACCTGTTTGCATCTCACCTTCTCATAGTCCATGAATTCTCGATTCTGGTGCATCTGATCACATTACTGGTAATAAGACTCTTTTCTCCTCTCTCACAACATCTGGTTATTTACTTAGGATAATCTCAGCCAATGGTTCCCAAACACAGTCTCAAGGGATTGGCACTGTTCAAATCCTCCCTAATCTATTAGTTACATCTGTCCTTTATGTGTCTGGATGTCGATTTAATTTAATTTCTATCAGTCGATTGACTCGTTCTCATGAATTTGTTGTCACATTTACTAATTGCAATGTTACTTTGCAAGACCGATTATCAGGACGACAAATTGGTGTCAGATGTGAGTCTAATGGCCTTTATTATCTCTCAAACCCATCAACAACATGCCCTATAACATATTTTCCTCTTACTACACATGCTCAGTTAGGTCATCCGAGTCTTACCAAACTTCAGCAATTAGTACCTAATCTAACCAAATTATCTAGCTTAAATTGTGAGTCGTGTCAGTTAAGGAAACACACTCGTAGTCTTTCATTGATCGAGCTAATAAATGAGCTTCCTCCTCGTTTGCTTTAGTTCACTCAGATGTTTGGGGTCCCTCTCGTACTATTTCCACACTTGAGTCTAGATATTTTGTTACCTTTATCGATGATTTTTCCCGTTGTACGTGGTTATTTTTAATGAAAAATAGGTATGAATTATTTTCTATTTTCGAACAATTTTATAAGAAAATTAAAACTCAATTTGGCGTATCCATTCACACTTTGCGTAGTGATAATGCTCGTGAATATTTATCCCATTAATTTCAAAATTTTATGACCTTTAACGACATTCTTCATCAAACATCTTGTGCTCGTACATCTCAACAAAATGGAGTAGTCGAACGCAAAAATCGACACCTTATTGAAATCACTCGTACTCTCCTTCTTCATGGTAATTACCATCTCGCTTTTGGGGCGATGCTGTTCTAATGGCGTGCTATCTTATAAATCGCATGCCTTCGTCTGCTCTTGATAACAAAGTCCCTCACTCGATCCTCTTCCGTGGTACCCCTCTTCACTCACTTCCTCCTCGGGTCTTCGGATCTACATGTTTTGTCCACAATCTCACTCCCGGTCTTGACAAACTTTCAGCTAGATCACTAAAATGTGTCTTTCTTAATTATCATTGGTTCCAAAAAGGTTATCGTCGTTATTCTCCTAATCTTCGACGATATCTCATATCGGCTGATGTCACATTTTTTGAGTCTGTTACATACTATGAGTCGCTTCCTGATCCTTTGTCTGCAACTATTCCTCTGGACCTACCAAAGTCTATTTCACCTTCTCTTTTACCACTAGAGCCTATTACGTATGCCTCACCTGAGACACCTCCGGTGGCCCCTCCCATTGTCCCACTTGAGACTCCTCTTGTTGATCCTCCAATTGTACAACCTCTTCAGACATACTTTCGTCGTCATCCACCATCGGTTGTACATGTCCTTACACCCGTTCTTGATACTGAGGTCATTCCAGACTCTCCTTCACCGCCACCTCCTTCTTTATCAGATCTGACCCTTGTTATTCCTATTGCTATTCGTAAAGGTATACGTCTTACTCGTAACCCATCCCCTCATTACATTGGTTTGAGTTACCATCGTCTTTCTCCTTTGCATTATACTTGTTTGTCTTCCCTGTCTTCTGTTTTTATTCCTTAATCTCCAGGTGAAGCTTTATCTCACCCAGAGTGGAGACAAACAATGATTGACGAGATGTGTGCACTTCATACCGTATGGAAAGTCTTTAGTAGGATGTCGTTGGCTTTATACGATGAAAGTTGGTCTTGATGGTAAGATTGATCGTTTTAAAGCTCGTTTGGTGGCAACAAAAGGGTACACTCAAATTTTTGGCCTTGATTACATCGATACTTTCTTCCCTATGGCTAAGATGACCTCTGTTAGACTACTCCTTTCTATTGCAGCCATCAGACATTGGTCTCTACACCAACTTGACATTAAAAATGTTTTTTTGCATGGTGACCTTGAAAAAGAAGTGTATATGGAGCAACCACATGGGTTTGTTGCTCAGGGGGAGTCCTCTACCATGGTTTGTCGACTTCAGAGGTCTCTCTATGGTCTTAAACAGTCTCCTCGAGCTTGGTTTGATAGATTTAGCACAATAGTGCAACAATTTGGCATGATTCGAAGTGAAGCTGATCATTCTCTTTTCTATCGCCACTCAACCTAAGTGTGCATTTACTTTATTGTCTATGTAAATAATATTGTCATAACTGGTAGTGATCAGCAGGGCATACTCTAGTTGAAACAACATTTATCTCATCAGTTTCAAACTAAAGAGCTTGGCAAGCTCCGCTACTTCTTGGGTTTTGAGGTAGCCCAATCTAAGGACGGCTTAGTAATTTCACAAGGAAAATATGCCATGGATATTCTTGAAGAGACAAGTTTGTTGAATGCCAAGGCGATTGACTCTCCTATGGATCCAAATGTCAAACTTCTACCTAATCATGGGGAGCCATTTTCAGATTCAGGGAGATACAGATGATTGGTTTGTAAGTTAAACTACCTCACAGTCACCCGTCCAGACATTTCTTTTGCAGTCAGTGTAGTAAGCCAATTCTTAAACTCTCCTTGTCAAGAACACTGGGATACTGTGATACGAATCTTGAAATACATTAAAGGTGCTCCAAGAAAAGGTCTAATCTATGAAAACAGAGGATATACTCAGATAGTTGGTTATTCAGATGCCGATTGGACAGGCTCACCCATTGATAGGCGGTCCACATCTAGGTATTGTGTACTTGTTGGAGGAAACTTAATATCTTGGAAGAGTAAGAAACGAAGTGTAGTTGCAAGATCTAGCGCTGCAGCTGAATACATGGCTATGACATTAGTGACTTGTGAGCTCATTTGGTTGAAACATTTACTCAAAGAGCTTCAATTTGAAGAGGCAACACAAATGACATTAATATGTGATAAATAAGCAGCATTGCACATTGCCTCTAATCCGGTTTTTCATGAGAGGACCAAACATAGTGAGATAGATTGTCACTTTGTAAGGGAGAAGATCGAATCAGCCGACATTGCCACTAGCTTTGTTAATTCCAATGATCAATTGACAGATGTTTTCACTAAGTCTCTGAGAGGTCCTCAAATCAGTTATATATGTAACAAGCTTGGTGCATATGATTTATATGCTCCAGCTTGAGCGGGAGTGTTGAAAATATATTTATATTTATTACATATCATGTAAATAGGGATAATATCTCTCATATTTATTTTTGTATTTATTGCCTTGAGCCTATATAAAATAGACTCCGTTGTGTACTTCAGACACACGGTTTCACCATATGTCTCTCATTTTCTCTTATTCAACAATTATCTAATATATGATTGACCTGTGGTATGTATTCATGAACAATGTAAACTATATGCAGGTTACATGCCTTCTGATCTTTACAACTTGAATTCATCCTATGGTTCTGTGGAAGAACTTAAATATTGTATAGAGGAAATGCATTCTCATGATCTGCTGGTATGTTGTGCTGGTTATTGACATACCAAAATGAATATCGAAAGATGTATTTCAAGCAATTAATTTCTTCAAATTTTACAACAATCTCAAACTTTATTGCTTTAGGATGTCCAAAATTAACTTGTTTCTTTTTCTTCTTAAAAAATGTAAAACATAAATTTACGTTTCATTTGTGGATAAGTAAAATATTCTCTTTCAAATTGTGTTGTTTGAATTACAAATAAGAAAACTGATATGACTAAATACAAAATTAACTGAAGTCATTATTTTAAATAATTAGGTGGTTGAAAGAATTTGAAGTATTCAAGATCTCAATTAAATATTTATAATAAATTGTGTGGATACATCATGGTTACTTGAAATGACATTGATTTTATGAGACTAAAAGGTAGTAATTAAGTACATTTTTCTTATGTGTAAAAAAGAAGCAAACTACCAGTTAGTGCAGAATGTTGTAAGGAATTCTTTTTGATGACTTGATTTCATTTATATGTATTTTTCTTATCAGTTTCCCTGTTTCATAAATGGATTTAAATAGTTAAAATATTTCCGTGGGACAAATTGTTACTATTCGCCTCTTGCAACTGTTTGACTTTTTGTGCATACATATTCTTTTAATATATGGTTGTAATTATTGTAAGATGTTTCTTTTCTAAATAGGCCTTGGGAGATGTTGTACTTAATCATCGATGCGCACATAAACAGGTAAACTATTTAGTCTGGATTCTTGTGTATTTTTTCTGTAAAAGATTATAACCTCTGTTCTTTGGTCATTGATTGAGGGTTTAAGGTTTGAGAATATTATGGTTGTTCGCATAGCGTTGGAAATTCTGCCTTAATTGTGGTCTGCCCCTAGCCTGTTTAGTTGCGTCAAACTTAGGCTGCTTGTGTCAAATTACATAGAAAATAGATATTAATTCACTGCCACATAGGTACCTCATCAGTTAATAGGAGAATCTTGATGTTAGAGTCTAAATAATTTGTCATGTTAGAATATTAGAAAATATCTTACAATATCTTATAGTATCTTTTATATTATATTAGAATATCTTGAGTTATTTTCTATAATCAATTTATAATCATAGAGAATCTTAGAATATCTCTCTTTATTATTATGATTTGTGAAGAAAGTAAAAGACAAAATACTTTCATGTTTTATTACTACAGCCCTAAACTGTTTATATAGGAAAAGAAATAACAATAGTAATACTGAGTAATAATGACAGAATACAAATAAACATAATAATATAAAATAAAAGAGAATAAAAGCTAATTTCTTTTTATTCTTCAACACCCCCCTTAAGTTGGTGCATAGATATCTGTCATGTCCAACTTGACTATAAATCGCTCAAAATTGGGTCTTGCCAAATTTTTTGTCAAGATATCAGCAGTTTGCTGATTGGAAATCACAAATGGTAGGCATATAACTCCAGCATCAATTTTTTCTTTTATGAAATGGCGGTCAATCTCAATATACTTGGTTCTATCATGTTGTATAGGGTTGTGAGCTATGCTTATTGTTGCTTTGCTATTACATAACAATTTTAAGGGTGAATCAACTTTCATTTTCAGTTCGCCCAAGAGTTTACGAATCTATAAAAGTTCACAAATTCCTTGAGCCATTGCTCTGAATTCAGCTTCTGCACTGCTTCGAGCAACAACCCCTTGTTTCTTACTTCTCCAAGTAACTAAATTTCCCCAAATATAGGCACAATATCCGGTGGTGGATTTTCTATCGGTAATTGATCCTGCCCAATCAACATCTGTAAATATAGAGACTTCTCTGTCATTAGTTTTCTTGAAATACAAACCCTTTCCAGGATTGGATTTCAAGTATCTTAAGATTCGATAAACTGCCTCCAAGTGTTCTTCATAGGGAGAATGCATGAATTGACTTACAACACTCACAGAGAAAGCGATGTCAGGTCTAGTGTGGGCTAGATAAATAAGTTTGCCGACTAACCTTTGGTATCTTCCAATCTCTACAGGAACACTGCCTTTCTCCCAAAGTTTAGCATTTAATTCCATAGGAGTATCTGCTGGTCTACACCCACTCATCCCAGTTTCTTCCAAGAGATCTAAGATGTATTTTCTTTGAGAAACAACAGTTCCCTTCTTTGAGCGAGCAACTTCCATACCAAGAAAGTATTTAAGCGCGCCTAAATCTTTGATCTCAAATTCTTTTGTCAAATTTTTCTTCAATCTTTCCATCTCAACAATGTCATCTCCTGTGAGAATAATATCATCTACATATACAATTAGAATTGCAATTTTACCAACATTAGAGAACTTCATGAACAGAGTATGGTCTGATTGTCCCTGCATATATCCTTGCCTTTTAATCGACTGAGTGAATTTCTCAAACCAAACCCTTGGAGATTGCTTGAGACCATAAAGGAATTTTTGTAGTTTGCACACGTTTGAACCAAATTTATCTTCAAAGCCAGGTGAGCTATCCATGTATACTTCCTCCTCCAAATCACCATTCAGAAAAAGCATTCTTTACATCAAGTTGGTTAAGAGACCAATCTAAATTCACTGCCAAGGACAAGAGAACTCTAATAGTGTTTAATTTGGCAACGGGAGCAAAAGTCTCTGAGTAATCAATGCCATATGTCTGAGTAAACCCTTTAGCAACCAAGCGTGCCTTGTATCTTTCAACTGTGTTATCAGAATTATATTTCACAGTAAATAACCATTTACAGCCAACAGTATTCTTTCCTGTAGGTAACGTCATGACTCTCCAAGTTTGATTCTTCTCAAGAGCTCTCATCTCCTCAAGAACAACTTCCTTCCACTTTGGAATTTTTAGAGCCTCCTGTATATTTTTTGGAATTTCTACAGTAGACAACTTAGAGGTAAATGCAGCAAATGAAGAAGACAATTTTGAGTATGACACATAATTAGACAAAGGATATTTAGTGCATGATCTAACAGGTTTTCTAATTGCAATAGGAAGGTCTTTATCAGGATACTCGACATGACTCTTAAGAATAGAAGAAGACTTACCTGTATCAAGATGATGTGTTGGATTATCTATTGGTTCGGAATCTTGGAAGGGTCGGAGAATGGGTCCTTCATTTCTCTGTTTATGGTTTCTTCTTTCAAAGACATTTCCTTTCCAAGTAGGGTCAATTGTAGTAAACCTGCTTTGTGTCTCTTTATCTGAATCATTATGTTGTCGCATTTCAGATGGTCCTTCATTATTATTGAGATCAAGAATTTGATCATTGTGATTTTGATTTGAAATTATCGCCCCCGAATCTGTCGAAACCTCATTCATACGTGGATTGAGTTCCAATATAGATTCTTGGGCATTTTCTTTTGGTGCATCAATATAAGTCTCAGAATTTTGTGACAACACTATATCACTTAAAGTAATGATGTTTTCAAAAGTAAAAGATGAATCTTCCTTAAAATTTCCCCCCTGAAGATGAATGTCAGTAAAAAATGGTTGATTTTCAACAAAAGTAAAATCCATGGTACAAAAATTATTTTTGATTTTGGTTCAAAACACCGATACCCCTTCTGAGTTGGAGAGTAACCGGTAAACACACATTTTATTGCTCGTGGATCGAGTTTGTCAAGGTGTTTATGTTCATGAACAAAAGCAGTGCAACCAAAAACTTTTAGTGGCAAATCAACAGACACTAGTCAAAGGAAAATAATTTCGAAAAACATCAAGAGGTGTACGAAAATCTAAAACTTTAGATGACATTCGATTAATTAAATATGATGCAGTTAAAACAGCTTCACCCCACAAATATTTTGGAACCTTATTTGCAAATAGTAAAACTCTAGCAACCTCAAGAAGATGCTTATTCTTTCTCTCTGCAATTCCATTTTGTTGGGGTGTATTAACACAAGAATTTTGATGAACAACCCCATTTGCAAGAAAAAAATCGGACAAAAGTATATTAAAATATTCTTTACCATTATCACTTCTGAAGACTTGAATATTTGTTTGGTATTGAGTGTGCACCATTTTAAAGAAATTTTTGACAACCTGTCCAACTTCTGATTTTTCTTTCAATAAATAAACCCAACAAATTCTAGTATGATCATCAATAAAAGTTATAAACCATTTTTTATTAGAAAAGGTGTTTATTCTATTAGGACCCCAAACATCACTATGAATAACTACAAACGATTTTGATTGTTTATATGGTTATGTAGAAAAAGAAGAACGGTGATGTTTAGCAAATTCACAAGTTTCATAATGAAATAAAGACGGATCCTTCTTAGAAAATAATTTAGGAAACAAATGTTTCAAATACGGAAAACTAGGATGTCCTAACCGTAAATGCCATAACATAATATCATCATTATTAGAAGAAACAAAAATAGATTCAAAGTAGGTACTTGTTTTTTGTTGGTCTTTGAAGTCGAGTCCATTGTCAAGATAATAGAGTCCTCCACTCTCCTTAGCATTGCCAATCATCTTCCCTGTTCTCAAATCCTTAAAAGTGCAATGAGAATGAAAGAAGTTAGTTTGACAATTTATATCCTTTGTTAATTTAGTAATGGATAACAGATTACATGATAAATTAGGAACATGTAAGACATCTTTTAAGGTTAACTTAGGTGACAAAATAACATAACCTTTCCCTGCAATGGCTGAAAGAGAGCCATATGCAATTTTAATTTTGTGGTTGCCTGCACCAGGACTATAAGAAGAAAATAGACTCGACTCCCCAGTCATATGATCAGTAGCACCAGAATCGATAATCCAAGTATGGCTGGGAGTGACACTAAGTAGAGTAGTATGTGGAAAATTACCTCTTTGAGCTATAGAGCAAGAAGAAGTTTGAGACTCGAGAAGTTTGTACAATTGATCTAACTGTTCCTTGGTGAAAGGAGATGGGCTTGAAGGAGACTGCTTCTCTTGATCAGATGTACCAGCTTGGAGCGCATGACCTTCGTTTCTTTCTTTTTTCTTCCAATTTAGAGGTTTTCCATGGAGCTTCCAACATGTATCACGTGTGTGTCCCAGACGTTTGCAATGTTCGCACCATAGTTTCTTGCCAACGCTCTTCCCGTCTTCATTCTTAGTGACTAGGGCAGAGCTTTCAACCTCACCAGCAGAAGGTGACTTACCCATCATAACACCTTGTCTCGCCTCTTCTCTTCTAACTTCTGAGAACGCTTCCCGAAGTGATGGCAATGGGATCTTTCCCAATATTCCGCCTCGGACTTCATCAAGCTGCGTATTAAGCCCAACCAAGAACATGAATACACGGTCGTTCTCCTGTCTCTTAAGAAACAAAACACTGTCCTCACAGCACTTCCAATGATCATCATAGCAGAGATCCAATTCTTGCCATAGTGTCATCAATTCATTATAATAGGTAGTGACATCTCTATCTCCTTGTTTGGCATGCCACAATCGTGATTTGAGATCGAAAATTTGAGAAGAGTTCTGAATATCAGAATATGTTTCTTTGACAGCCTCCCAAACTTCCTTCGTAGTAGGCAAAAACATAAAAGGTTTTTTGATTGTTGATTCCATATTACTAAGCAGCCAAACAATAATAACAGAGTTCTCAGATTTCCAAAACCTATAATTTGGATCAGTTGTGGCAGGCATTTGCACTTCTCCTGTTAGGAAACCATATATTCCCTTACCGTCTAAATCAATCTTGCGGTTTGGGACCATTCAACATAATTTTTTCCATTTAGTTTCTGGATTTCAACCTTGAGGGTATTAGAAGTTCCCTCATGGCCAAAAAAGTTGTTGGGAAAACCATTTTGGCCGCCTGGGCCGCTGCCATTGCCGCTTGGGCCGCTGCCATTGCCGCCTGGGCCGCTGCCATTGCCGCTTGGGCCGCTGCCACTGCCACCTGGGCCATTGCCACTGCCGCCTGGGGCGCTGCCTAAATTGTCGGCGTTGTTGACTACTTCTGAGTTTTTACCCACACCGGCGTTGTTGACGACTTCTGAGTTTTTACCCACACATTACCCACACCATTGCCTAAATTGTCGGCGTTGTTGACTACTTCTGAGTTTTTATCCACACCGGCGTTGTTGAGGACTTCTGAGTTTTTACCCACACATTACCCACACCCTGATTGTGGAATGGTTGGAGCGCCAAACCCTAATGGGTTGTGGAAAGGTTTACAGAACCCTAACCAGAGCTCTTGATACCATGAAGAAAGTAAAAAGACAAAATACTTTCATGTTTTATTACTACAGCCCTAAGCTGTTTATATAGGAAAAAAAATAACAATAGTAATACTGAGTAATAATGACAGAATAAAAATAAACATAATAATATAAAATAAAAGAGAATAAAAGCTAATTTCTTTTTATTCTTCAACAATTTGTTCCTGATTTAAGATTGAGTTTATGTTTCTCTATAAATAGAGATTAGTATTGAATCTTTTGTAATCAAGTCAGCATTAAACTATTATCAATCATATTCAAACCCTTATTATTTTCTTTTCTCCTTTTCTCTAAAATCCCAGAACTTCAACATGGTATCTAGAGCCTATTTTGATCCTCCATGAATGATCCCGCCTCTATTCCGCTGTCTAGTTCCCAACAGTTAGGGAATATAATCATAGTTTCTCTTTTCCAACATTCCGTCACGTTTCACTCGTTTTCCGTTCAGTTCGTATTGTCGCCGTTGCCACTATTTTCGGCAAATTTTCCAGCAAACAACGTCATCATCTTCAGATCAGGTCATCCCCGAAAGCGCGTCGTCAAAAACCGTCACATGCGCTCTCACGCGCTGCTAATCTCTCCTGCAAGTAGATCTCACTCGTCGCCGTCTCCATAGTGTGTGACGACGCATTTTGACGCCTCTCAGTTGCTACTTGGTCAATCAATCACGCCACGCCTCAACCTTGTAGTTTTGAATCTGCCCAAATATTCTAGTTTCGGGCTATGGTTACACCTACTACCTTCAAGATCCGCTATCTCGTGCTGCCTTGCATCTGGTGTCGCTGCTAGAAAAGTTTTCCAGCATGTTTTCTGACACAACCAATTCCATTGTGTGCGGAATCTCCCAATCTACGCAACCCAAATTTTTTATGTCAAAAGTTGCTCCATGCGCCGCACTCATGTGCCTTCAAGATCCCCCGTGTTCATTCCATGCACCGCCGCCAACAGCCTCGAGCTTAGGCGCGTCTGTCTGCCTTCCGACACAATGTTTCAATCATCTAGATTGGGTTTTCCTTCTTGTTTCCAGATTTGCCCTTACTTTCCAATTTTGATCAACGAAAATATGTGTCATTGTTCAAACAGCCGTTATCTCTCCTGTTTTTGACACATTTTCTTATTTCGTTGATCGATCATGACTTCGTTTCATTAGAGTCGCGCTGCTTCCTCTATGATGTTTGTCATGCAATTTAGTTCTTACTAATAGATTATAACAGTGGCTTCTATTCCCACCGATGATCATTCCGGTGGTGTCCCTTTTCCCACAGATGAATCATATTAGTGATGACTTCTTCCATCGATGGTTATTCTGACGATATCTTTTATTTTCATGACTCACTTTATCTTGGCAATTTGTCCCAAATGCACTGGCCCGATCTTTGTCCCAGATGTACTGGCCTTGCCTTTCTCTCCTTGAAGCACGCGTCTCTGATATTATTGGTTTGAAGCTTCCAAATGCAGTTTTTTAGAAGGACGGACCTTGCTTTGTTGAATTACTTGCCATGAATTTCTCTCATGCTGATGATTATTTCGGCTATCTGGCTTGGCTATATTTATAGCAATTCTCTCCGACTTCACATGCATCTCTGAGTTGCTTTTCCATCTTTTTTATTATTTTGCGGAGCAAAATATTGTTTTCTTGTTACAAGCTAAAGCTTAGTTTCTCTATAAATAGAGATTAGTATTGAATCTTTTGTAATCAAGTCAGCATTAAACTATTATCAATAATATTCTAACCCTTATTATTTTTTCTTTTCCTTTTCTCTAAAATCCTACAACTTCAACATGTTATATAGGGACTCAAACTGTAAAGAAACAATTAAGATGACCAAAACCAAAGGATCCTTCCTTATATCATAGGGACGAAGTTATTTAAGCCATAGAAAAAATTTCGGCACAGGTATAGCACTATAGGGGGCATGCATGTTTTCCACAGCTCCGCGCTTCCAGTTCAAATAATGACTTTTATGTTAGATGTGTTAGAGATATAAAACTATGCCTCTTATGAGAAATGAAAGCAACACATTATTATTGTGTGATGTTCATGACGGTCCTACCATTACAGAAATGGGTCCCACCAAGTAGGAAATGACAACCACATAATTAGTGGGACTTACATGAATTTAACCCAATAATATAGTGTGTTGGAAAGAGTGCATTGCTCACATTACTCTTTCTAGTATTTCACCCTAATAAATTAAGCTTTAGATAAGCCCACTCCTTGACATCGGAGAATTTGATGCTCCCTGTTAATCATTTGTCTAATTCAATTATGTGCATTGAATTAACATTTCATTGCTAAGAACAACATTAAAACTGAAGGTAAGAGACTTCTCTGAAAGCATTAGCCTCTGCATTTGCTTCATACTAAGATTTGCAAAAGTTTATTAATTATGGACAGACTGTGTTTGGAGGTTCTGGTTCTCCTATAATTGCTTTGATCTTGGATTCATGGTATCATTTCCTTTAAATATTAAACCATAGCATATGAAAACTAAAAGTTGAGTCAATCTCTTTAAGAGGTGCATTTCATAATACGTGCTATTATATGGCTATTGCCGAAATTAAGAATAACAACTTGTACTTGTTTCAGAGTCCAAATGGTGTTTGGAACATTTTTGGTGGCAAGCTAGCATGGGGACCTGAAGCAATTGTATGCGATGATCCAAATTTTCAGGGGCGTGGAAATCCTTCCAATGGTATATTTATATACACATAGGGAGACATGCTATTTCAATCTTGCCCTTTTAATAAGTAATTTACATTGGAGACTTTTTGAGGCTGTTTCCTGTCATTTCAAATGAAACAAATTGTTAAGAACGCAAAACACAAATCCTAATTAAATGAAGGTAAATGCTGACGAATGCCCTGAGGGCGTCGGGTAAGGAATCAAAATTATAAAAAATAAAGTATTCATTAGAAGGTATAGCTTTTTAAGTTACCCATGCATTAAATATTGCACTTTTCATCAAAAAAATATCCAAGTATTCTTAACCAGTGCCTTCTGTAAGTTTGTTTATTTGCCTCTTGTGGACCAAGATTGACATGGTCCCAAAAAGTCAAAAACAGTATGTTCCACTTGTGTCATATTTCCCCTAGATGGAAGTAAAAAAGGTGGCACCTGTTTTCCACAGTATGGGAAAATACAATGCTATATTAGCTATTACATCAATTATTTTGGGTTCTCCTTATTTACAGACTCTTTATAACGTTATATATAGGGGATATCTTCCATGCTGCACCAAATATTGATCATTCTCAGGATTTTGTGCGGAAAGATATCAAGGAATGGTTGAACTGGCTTCGCAATGATATAGGTTTTGATGGATGGCGGCTTGACTTTGTAAAGTAATATTTTTCATGATAAAGTATATGGGAGCTTATGACAATTTCTTTACCCATAAAATCATAATAAATTTCTCTAGTGATTATAATTTTTTTAAAAGAAATTCCTCAGTAAATGAAAATGCATTCAATTGCCAAATTGGCATAACTATCTCTACTCTTTTGATGTATGTACAAGTCAATATTTTTAGTGTATCTTGCTTGATGAAAGCAAATTTGGCTTTGCTAACTATCATGCAGCTGATGGGTCGATTCCTCTACAGCCACTGAATCAATGTAGTGGGAGAAAGAGAAATAAACTTAGTAGTCTAGAGTTCAATCCTTTCTGCTGTTAACTAAATTTTCAGTTTAACAAATTGAATTAGTCTTTGATTTCAGTATATATTTTATTTATTTATTTTTACCACAAGACAAATGGTCATTCATGTGAGTTGCATAATAGCTTAAGCTTTAGCTGAAGTCATTCTTTTACAAGTACTAGTCATTGGAAAAATCATAAAATAGAGTTTGCAAGAATATTCAGCATACTCTTAGACGAAGAAAATAATACTTTTCTCTGGAACTTTAAGTTTCATAATGAAAAGGTTGAAGCTAAATAATGAAATTGTTTTTTTCTTTAGAGAAAAATAAATAATGAAATTGTTAACAGAAAGCCTTATCTTCCTATCTCATATCAATGTTGTTTAGTAGATGTCGTACTTTTTCTAACATATAGATAATATGTTAAAAAAAGCCTAACATCTGAAATGTTTCAGTGGTCTCTGTTTGCATGTTATCGATTTTCATTTTAAATTTAATCAATTGGAATTTTGGACGATATTACTGTTCTTATTGTTTCATAGCTGATTTTAATGGAAAATTTGATAACTCCTTATTTGCTTCCTACAGAGGCTTCTCCGGCACATATGTTAAAGAATATATTGAAACATCAAATCCTGTATTTGCCATTGGAGAATACTGGGACAGCTTGGCTTATGAACATGGAAGTTTGTGTTACAACCAAGGTTATTATTTACTGCTTGTAGACTCAGTTATCCTTAATGTATTGAGAAAAGTAGAGTTTGAGTTGTGTTTATAAATTTTGTAGTGTACATGCTGATTTCAAAATACTGTAAGTTCACATACACAAATGAATTTATCAGTATAGCTTTTAAAATGTTTCCAGGTGATAATGTGATGTACAGTGCAATTAATTTAGAAGTACAAGAAAGTTAGTTTTTAAGAAGGATCATTCAAATTTTAATTAGAGATGATAATTAATATAAAAATCAAACTGTATCTAATTTCTATATTTTTGTCTTATATGTTGACATTTGTAAACAAATAGATGCTCATCGGCAACGGATAGTTAACTGGATCAATGCAACTGGTGGTACTTCATCTGCATTTGATATCACAACAAAGGTACTTCTAAGAGACTTTAATGAAGTTTCCTAGTCATGTCTACCCCAGTCATGAAAAAAATTTATTTAAGCAGGTCTAGATTGATTTAATAAGAGCTCATGAGGTTCTTCTATCTCTCTTGATATCATATATCAGCGATTCCTCTGCAACAGCTACATAGCACCAGGGAGAAACAACAGACACAACTTTATCCTATAAACCAAATAACTGCATGCACTGCAGACACACCCTCACAATCTCAGCTGGCTTATTTTGGGCCAAAATCTTTAAAATGTATCATAAAGATTTGGTTTAAAATGAGAAGATGTACACCCAATATATTCCAAAAAAAAAATGTCAAACAAGTTATTCACCCAGAAAGTAGCTGTCTTACAATGGAAATATGAATTGGGCTGAAGTATCTGAGTTAGATCTGCACTGGAAAGATATTTTAAAAAGTTCACAAACTTGAAACATATTATTTGTGTTAATCCTATTAAAACTGTTGTTCAAAGGAAAAACTTGACACCATGGAGTTTCATACTTTGATGTTACAATTGTCAGTATATCTATTGTTTTACTGCTTGTTTTTCTTGTTTTGAAATTCTCATAAACCAAGTTTTGATTTCTTTTATGCGAAGAGGAGGAGATAGGGGAGTAAGACCAGAAAAAAAGTATGTTAGTATTTAATATTATCTTGCTGCATGCTAAAGATTGTTCTGTTGCTTACCCTTTTTCCAGGGGATACTTCATTCTGCTCTGCACAATGAATATTGGAGAATGATAGATCCTCAAGGGAAACCAACAGGAGTTATGGGATGGTGGCCTTCTCGTGCTGTCACATTCATTGAGAACCATGATACAGGGTCCACACAAGTATGTAATCTGATTCTTTTTCTGTCAAAATATGATGCATTAAATAGCAACATTGGTGATTATGTGGAATTTATGTCAGAGTATCACCTTGTATAGCTTGCTTTGGATACTGTCAGAAGATGTGTCTACCAAAAAAAACTTAATTACACACCAGTCTTAGTCTTTGAAGGTTTGGTATGCATTTATGATGTTGCCTGTTTCGTTTTGTGTTTATTGACTTGACCCAAGTGTGAGGTTTCTGTTTTAAATCCTGTGATTGGCTCTCGTTGATGGGGTTCATCACTTCATTGCACCAGAATTTCCATTTATATAATTGACTAGGTAAACTAAGTTATTAATCATAATCCTAGATTCTTAATTCACTAATTATATTCTGATTTCAAAATCATATAATGCAATTTGATTAGTAACCCAAAAACTTTTCAGGTATTACAAATATCATTGTTTCTTCGTCAATATTGCAATAACTTATTTAGAGTTGTGGTTTGAGTTTTCATTTGTATTTTTTCCACTGATTCTAAAGTTCTGAGCCATTGCATTATGGCATATACTGCTACTAGGTTTAGTTTTCAAGTTACAACTTGGCCTTGGTAGATAAGAGAATGAAGAAAATGGATTTAACACTTCATATTCATTTTATTTTCAGGGCCACTGGCCGTTCCCACGAGATAAGCTCATGCAGGGATATGCATATATCTTGACTCATCCCGGAACAGTAAGTTTTGAATGGATTAATATCTAATACCTTCTTGATACAGTCATCATTGTTTAAGGAAGCTCAATACGGTTTTCCTTTAAAAAGGATCTGTATTTGTGGTCACCTAAACAGTGCAGTTTTTTGTTTGCAATAACCAAGGAATCAAATTTGTTTTCACAACTTGTCGAATCTCCAAGCCAGGCCCTATACTTAGCCTTTTTTAATTTTTTTTTTGGTTTCAATTTTGTGCAGCCTGTTATATTTTATGACCATTTCTATGATTTTGGCATCCATGATGTAATAACTGAGTTGATTGAGGCGCGGAAACGGGCTGGGATCCATTGTCGGAGCTCGATCAAGATATACCATGCAAACAACGAAGGTTACGTAGCTCAAATTGGTGACACACTAGTAATGAAGCTTGGGCAGTTTGATTGGAATCCCTCTAAGGAGAACCGTTTGGATGGGAGCTGGCAGAAGTTTGTTGACAAAGGATCAGATTACCAAGTTTGGTTGAGACAATAATTTCAGTGTTTAAAAGACATATACCATCGGTCTCAAATAGTTTTACACCGACGTCCAATGAGAAGTCACGATATGTTTACATAAATTTACTTTGTAACTGCAACTTAAAGATAACCATCAAATACTGTACTCTAATTAGACGTCAATGTAAAACTATTTATATTGGCGGTGCTTGCTATTTTATACTGACATCCAATGAGAAGTCACGCTACGTCCACATAAATGGACATCAGTGTAAAACTATTCGGACATAGGACTTTTCTGTGATGGAAATTGAAAGTGGATTCAATATTGCACATTCATGGAAGGAACAATTTGCAGAATTTTAGCCAACAATATGATAAGCAAATTGAAATTGTCACCAGCAGTGTTGATTTATATTGTCATATACTTCTGTAGTAAGGTACATAAACAAATGAACTCATATTTTCATGTGCATTGCCATTTTCAATAAAAAGAAGCTAGCACCCCGTTGATTGTTATTTTGTTCGTTTTTGTAGTAGTTTTTTGTAATATTAATTTGATATCTTATTGTTTGATCAGACCTCTCTAAACACTCGCATATGTCTATTTTTAATTAATAAATAGATATGAAAAACATCACCAAAAATAAATAAATATATTAAAAACAAAAATAATTCAAAGGTGAATGTTAGAATACACTCACTCATTTTTATGAAAGTATTTTAGCCACATGCACTTTAGGGTGTATTCAACAAATTTTTAATTATAACTTGCTAATATACTTCTAAAAAGTAGTGTATATTCTAGTAAATATATGTAGGAGTTGTTAACGTGCACTCATTTATTTTCTAAAGAGTATTTTAATAACATACATATTTAGATGTATTTAATTATTTTTTAGTTATATCTTCCACATTTTTAAAAAATTAGACGGATGTAAGCATGCAAATAAAAAAGAACAAGAGAGTAAAAAATAAAACATTTTTTAAAAATAAGAAGAAAACAATCAAGTCACACTTAGCATTGAGTTGCTAATTTAATGTACAAAACAATATAACTTTTCACAAGTAGTGTCCTTTTTGTTGGAAATCAAAAACGTTCTTGGTTTTGAGTATCAGAAAAACGAAGAATGTTAAACAGTCTCCGTATTCAGTTTTGTAAAATTCAAGTTAAGTTTTGATTGTATGTGATCAACTAACTAACTAACCACTTGTTTAGTTAGTTAGGTAAAAGGTAGTTAGAAACAATGTAATAGAAGCTATGTATAAATAGCATATTAATCTCTCAATAAACAATAATACATTCATATCATTCAGTTCTTTTTTCTGGTTTTACTTCCATTGCAAACAACACAAACGCTAACAAGTGGTATCTAGAGCAAGATTTCGATCCCAGTGAAAAATAGGAGTGAAGTGTGAAGATAAACACAAGGATCAAACACGAAAATAGTGAGAATGAGTTCAAGTGCAAACAATGAAAATTTTCAGCCCATATGCCACATTTTGATGGAAAAGATTGGGATAGATGAAGAGTGCAAATTTGAGCATTGTTTGAATTTCAAGAAGTGTTGGAAATCATAGAGAAAGGTTTTGAATATCTGGGAGCCAATCCAACAGAGGAGCAGAGGTTGAATTTTAAAGAAAATAAGAAGAAAGATTGGAAGACCACATTCATTCTTCATCAATGCATTGACACTACCAACTTTGACAAATTTTATGATGCAAGAAGTGCAAAAGAAGCATGGGACATTTTGGAGAAGTATTATTATAGAGGAAAGGTCAAGAAAGTGAAATTGCAGATCTTACAAAAACAGTTTGAATTGTTACAACTGGAGGAACAAGAGAAGGTTTCAGATCTAATTTCAAGATTGAGGTGTATCACAAATCAAATGGCTAGCTGTGGTGAGAATCTTACTAAAAATAAACTATGTGAAAAGATATTGAGATCGTTGCATCCCAGGTTCGATTATGTTGTGTGTGCGATTGAAGAATCTAAAGACATTTCTGCATTAAGTCTTGAAGAGTTGCAGGGAACTCTAATAGAAAGAGAGTTGAGAATGGATGAAAGAAGTGAGGGTAATTATGGGAATCAGGCATTGGTAGCATATGCCAACAAGAAAGAAGACTTGAAAAAGTAATGGAGGACGAATAAATTCAAGAAACCGGAAAATAAATCCGAACCTTCATCAAAAGGAGGAAATTTGAGTGGTAAATCAAAAGAAAAATTAAGAAACTTTGACAAGAAGTAGGTGAAATGTTACAACTGTGAGAAGTTTGAACATTTTGTAGATGAATGTTGGGATGACAAATGAGGGAAATAGAAGAAGAAAGAAGAAGAAGATGAAGCATGTGCTGCTCAAGAATGTTCTTCGTCAGATTCAGATACAGTCTTGTTGTTGGCAACCACAAATGGAGAACGTTCTCCGTTTTCAGTCACAAACGGAGAACATTCTCCATTTTCAGACACAATTTTGTTAATGGCTACCATAAACAAAGAACAATATTCATCCCAGGTATGGTTCCTCGATACTGGTTGGTACAATCACATGACAAGTCATAAAGAATGGTTGGTAGATATTGATACATCAAAAAGGAACAAGATCAGGTTTGCTGATGATAAAACCTTGTAAGTTGAGGGAGCTGTCAACATGGTGATTAAGAGAAGAAATTGGAAGACAATAATGATTAAAAATGTACTGTATGTTCCAGGAATGAAGAGTAATTTTCTAAGCATTGGGAAACTGATTCAAAAAGGGTTTCAGGTGATCATGAAAAATGATGCCTTAAAAATGTATGATGGGCAGAAGAAGATGATACTCAAGGCTCCTTTTTCAAAGAACAAAACCTTTGTCATCAACATACAAGCTGCTGATATTCAATGGTTGAAGGCAACAAGCTCAATTGATGAAAATTGGTTGTGGCATTCAAGATTTGGCCAACTTAACTTCAGAAGCTTGCAACAGCTAGGAGTCAAGAAGATGGTGAGTGGAATTTCTATGATTGATGTTCCTGAGAAGGTGTGTGAAGTATGTATGGCAGGAAAACAATCAAGAAATTCCTTTCAACCACAAGTGCAAGCAAGAACATATAACGTTCTTGGGGTGATTCATAGTGACATATGTGGACCATTTGAAGTACCATCATTAGGAGGTAATAAGTATTTCATAGCTTTTGTTGATGAACTTAGTAGAATGTTGTGGATTTATTTGATTAAAACAAAAGATGAAACTTTAGAGGCATTCAAAAACTTCAATGTTAAAATGGAGAAACAAAGTGGAGAATCTATCAAAGTGTTAAGAATAGATGGATGAGGAGAATATACTTCACATGAGAAATACAATGGCCTAGCTGAAAGGAGAGATAGAACCATTCTAGACATGACTAGAAGCATGATAAAAGAAAAGGGACTACCACATAAGTTCTAGGGAGAAGTCGCATCAATTGCTGTCTATATTATGAATAAATGTCCAACAAAGAAAAAGGAGAAGGTACCAGAAAATATCTGGAGTGGAAGAAAGCTAGCAGTGGGGTATTTAAGAACATTTGGTGCTCTATGTTTTAAACATGTACTAGACCAGAAGAGAAGAAAGATGCAGGACAAAAGTGAAGCAATGATCTTGGTAGGGTATCATCCAACATGTGCTTATAAACTATATGATCGTATCAGAGGCAAGGTGGTGGTCAGTAGGGATGTCAAGATTGTTGAACATGAGAGCTGGAACTGGAAACAGAAGCAAATTGCTGGTAGCCAACACTGGGACTGGGAGCAAGCAACCAATAACACAAACCGACCTTCAAAATTCCTTTGCAAGTGATGAATCTGTTGAGACAAAATCTCAATTTAATGTTTTGATGAAAACAAACAAAAAATTAATTAAGAAAGTTAATTATGATTCTAAATGTTATGTTGATTTAACTTGTGATTTTGAATGTATTAATTCAAAGATAGGATTTAAGCAAAGCAAAGAAATCAACATAAAAAGGCAAGAATCGGGAACATTCTTAACAAAATCTAGAAAACGGAGAATGATCTCCAGTTTCAGAATGATCATCACATCTCCAAAACCAATCAATCTCCACTAGTTAAAAGAAGTTTTAGCCTTTGGATTTTACATCTATATCATCAGTACATGGCAAAGAACAATTAAGATTCATCCCAACTCAAAAAGGATATCAAATCACTAAAATAAAACGACTCGAAACAGTCAAAGTAAAACAATCTGGAACTCTAAAATCAAATTGTCAAGAAAGTTTGATCAACCTTGATATATGATAAGACTTTACAAAGGACATCAAGAATGATCAAAACAGGAACTCCAGATTGATCATCAAATCTCCAGAAAGATCAAAATGACATATCCAGATTGATAATCAATCTCCGTTTTCTACATAACTCCAGCAGCAATCTGTTCTCTTCTGCAATGTCTTATAATCTTTCTCCAAACTTCTTTTGGCTACATTCAAGACTCAAGATCGAAACTGTACCATCCAAGATTAAGTGAGAAACTTC
The DNA here is from genome assembly GCA_037974775.1 of Cicer pinnatifidum. Lineage (NCBI taxonomy): Eukaryota > Viridiplantae > Streptophyta > Magnoliopsida > Fabales > Fabaceae > Cicer > Cicer pinnatifidum. The sequence goes on along the minus strand of JBBPBR010000006.1, from coordinate 4,481,175 downwards.
AAAGGCTTTTTAACTAGAAGACAAAACTGATTTAAAAGCTGTAACAGAATAGGCAAAGCAGTTTTAAATCAATTCAAGGCTGGATTATTTTTATTCTGAAATATTGGTTTCAGTAAAAAATACATAGCACTACCAACAACTCTTTTTGACCTTCATTAAATGCTTCTAAAGCCTATAAATAGAAGGGATATCCAGGAATACAACAAGAAATTCAAGTGTTGTAAAATCCCACAAATCAATCACATACACATACTTGAAGTTCTCAAATTTTGCAAAGAAGCAGTTCTAAATTCTCATATCAGATTGCTTAATGATTACTGAATTATTTGTAAAGAATCAAATCTCAAACAAGAGTTGAGATATCTCAGATTCTGTCAAAAAACAATCTTATTGTAAAAACTCAAACTATAAGAGTTTCTTTATAGTTTGTTTAGATTGTATTGAATCCTATCAAAGTTAGATAGGTGTTTTGTTACTTTATGGGTGGAAAATAATAGAGATTGAAACAGATCAAGATTGATCTAGACTAGGTGCTGTAAAATAAAGAAGGTTCTTTGTTTTAAACACTTAGTGGAAAATCTCACGGTTGTGAGGACTAGACGTAATCCGAGTTGGATGAACCAGGATATATCGTTGTGTGGTATCTCTTCCCTTATCTATTTACTTTCAATTTGATTGATTATCAAGTTAATTACATAAACTGAATTACTGATTTTAACTAACCAAGAACGTTCTCCATTTTCTGGTTAAAACCAAGAACGTTCTCCATTTTCTGGTCAAAACCAAGAACGTTCTCCATTTTCTGTTTTCACAACCAAGATCAATCTTGAGTTATTTTCTTAAGTTTTTAACAGGAATTTTTAAAAGGTGCATTTACAATTCAAACCCCCTTTCTTGTAAATTGGCATCGCTACTTCAAAATCTTCATCATATGCATATTTTTTTTATTATTTTTAGTCTTATTTATCTTTAATTCATTAGTTAATTTAAGGAGTTATTTGATATATTTTGTTAATTTTAGTTCTTTGATTTAATAAAATGTTTATGTTCTTATTTCCTTGCATAAGTAGAGATTTTTCGTAGTTTTGCGTTGTTACCTTGTTTTAGTGAAGTGCTGAATTTGGTGATAAATCAACATGACTTATGTGGAGTATTTCAGCTATATCGGGAGTTGTAGATGTCCAATTGAAAATGAAATATAAGTTTGATAGCTATAACTTTCATGAAGACACCTGAGCCAAATTCGGACTCAAATGATGAGAAACGTCAAACAGAAGAAACCGTGAGCCTAAAGCGCAACAGCTGCGTCTGGGGTGCATTTTCGCACTAATGATACTTTCCAGGCGTGCCCAGAGCGCAAATCCTACGCATGGGGCGCGCGACACGCATAATAACTCATTAAAACGCGTTTTTATCACTTTTTAGGCATCAATAAAAACTCAAAGACGACAATTTCTAACACCATTGAAACAATTTTATCAAGAATCATTCATGATTCTTTCTTGTAATTCTTCTCTAGTCTCTATCTTTTCTATCTTTGTTATGAGTAACTAACCCTATTTGTTAGGGATGAATGTTACAAGATGAAATCCTTATTTTTCTGATTTGATTTCTAGTTATATGAATGAGTTTATTGAATTATTTTTCTCATCCATGTGCTTAATGTTTTTTATTGCTTGATCAACATTAAAATGTTCTACGATTCATATTTTGAAATGGAAGTGGACTTTACGAATGCTTGAGATGAGAAATTCATGAATTTGTAGTCTAGAGATAGATTCAAGTCATGAAACCAATTAAATTAGTTGCAGAGACAATAATTTAACAAGAGAATTCATGTACGGTAATGCTTAATTCTAATCTTAAATCCACTAAAGAATTAGAGGTTACTTTGGAAATAAATGTTTTGTCACTAAGACATTAGGTCAAGAATAATAAAAAGAATCCGGTAATAATCAATAAAGGAACTCAGTAACTAGGATTAAATTAGACACCAACGTTGGATTCGAAGTGAAACTCATACCTGACACTTTTCTTATTATAAAGGATCAATTTTATTACTGTTGTTAATTTTAAATATTATTTCAATTAATTTGAGAACTTTTTGTTCAATTTTAGTAATTAAATATAATTCGATAGTAAAACGCAATCTTTGAGTTCGACACTCGGTACTACCGTTTAATTATTACTTGCAACAATTCAGTACACTTGCTGAAACGCTATCAAGAAGTACAAAATGAGCAACATACCATTAGACATAGAGATGAAGAAAAAATTGAATCAAGCAGATCCCAAAGAAAAATAAAGCCACCAACTCATTTACAAGAATTTGAAGTGTACAATGATAATGAAGTTGACAACAGTAGAGATTTAGTACATTTTGCCTTATTTGCTAATGCATAACCTTTAAATATTGAAGAGGCATTGAAGAAAGGACCCTGGAAGAAAGCAATGATGGAAGAGATCAATGCAATTGAGAATAATCAAATATGGTACTTGACATATTTTCCTCCAAAACAGAAGCAAAATAGAGTAAAGTGGGTCTACAAGTTGATGCTGAATCCAGATGGAACAATTGCTAAGTACAAAGCTAGATTGGTTGCCAAAGGATTCCTACAAAGAACATGTATAGAATATTCTAAAGTGTTTGCTCCAGTAGTAAGAAATGAGACAATCAGGCTTGTGATATCACTAACATGTGCGAGGGGCTGACTGATGTGTCAGGTTGATGTGAAATCTTCATTTCTGAATGGATGACTGAAAGAAGAGGGATATGTCTCTCAACCACCAAGATTTGTGATTAAGGGAAGGAGGATAAAATACTCAGATTGAAGAAAGCTCTATATAGTTTGAAGCAAACACCAAAAGCTAGGAACAAAAGAATTGATTCATTTCTAATTGATTTTGAATTCATCAAATGCACAATGGAATATGGAGTTTATGTGAAGCATTCCACACTAAATGGAGAGCTTGCAATGATCTTGTTGTGCCTATATGTTGATGACTTATTGGTGACTAGCAGCAGCATCAAGGCAATTATATAATTCAAAGAAATCATGAAGGATGAGTTTGAAATGATAGACTTGGGCAAATTAAGCTACTTTATGGGCATGGAGTTTGCTGAAACTAAAGAAGATTTGTTGATGCATCAGAAGAAGTATCCTAGAGAAATCCTGAGAAGATTCAATATGGATGATTGCAACCCTGCAACCATTCCAATAGAGATCAATGCAAAGATGAGAATAGAAATTGAAGAAGAGTTGGCTGATTTGACCTTATTCAAACAAGTTGTTGGTTCCTTAAGATACTTGTGCAATACAAGGCCTGTCATTTGCTATAGTTTGGGCGTGGTAAGCAAATTCATGGAGAGACCCAAGCACTCTCACTGGCTGACAGTTAAGAAAATCATGAGATATATTCAAGGCACAATTGGGCATGGCATTATGTTTGCAACATGTTTGAAATATGAAAATGAAGACTTAGTGAGATATTCAGACTCAGATTGATGTGGAGACAAGAGTGATAGAATGAGCACTTCAAGATATGTATTCAAATTCATGAAATCACCAATAACACTATCATCATGCGAAGCTGAGTATATTGCTGGCAGCTATGCAACCTGCCAATCATTGTGGTTGAAGTCATTAATAGCAAAACTAAAGATGGAAATTTGCAGGCTAGTTCCATTGCTGATTGACAATATTTCATCAACTATGGCAAATAATTCTTTGTTTCATGAAAGAAGCAAACACATTGAGACAAAGTTTCACTTCTTAAGAGATCAAGTTGGAAGAAGAAGTTGAAGCTCATTTATTGTCAAACTGAAGTACAACTGGCTAATATAATGACCAAGACCTTGATGACAAGTAGATTTGAAGAGTTAAGAAGATTGCTAATTGTAAAGTCACTTAGAAACTTGAATTAAGGGAAAATATTAGAAACCAAGAACGTTATTGGTTTTGAGTATAAGAAAAATAGAGAACGTTAAACTGTCTCCGTATTCAGTTTTATAATTCAAGTTAAGTTTTGATTGTATGTGATCAACTAACTAACTAACCACTTGTGTAGTTAGTTAATTAGGTAGAAGGTAGTTAGTTAATTTTCTTTATTATTATTATTATTATTATTATTATTATTATTATTATTATTATTATTATTATTATTATTATTATTATTATTATTATTATTATTATTTATTTATTTATTAGATTCAGAGAAAAGATAGAAAAGAGTTATTAATATAGGAAGTTATTTGTTTTAACAGATCTACTGGTTATTTTTGTTATTAAATATTTTATTTTATTGATATAATTTTATTTTTTAAATATTTTTATTATTTTTTATTTATTAAATTAATAATTATTCTTTTATAGAAATAAAAAATTAAAAGATAATAGATGATCGTACAATTTTCTACTAGAAATAAAAAATCATTATCGCATGACGGGAATACTATTTTTTAAAGATTAAAAAATTAAAATATTTTAAAATATATTTTTTAATGTAAAATATATTAATTATTATTTTTTTTAAAAAATATAGATGTAAAAAATTTGTCCTTTTTACCGCATATATTGCTAAACGACGAAGCATGCCTGGTCTGATTTTTACTCATGCACCCCACACTAGAGCCGTCAAAAAAGTCCCCAAACTACAAGGCCCCTTTATTTTTTTTTTCTTTTATTATTAGGCCCCCTATTAAAATAATCTTTTAAGGGGCTCTTAATTTGGGTCCATTATTTCATGGGGCCCATAGACCCCCAATATTTTGTTAATTTTAAGATTTTTTTATCGAAAAAAAAAATCAGAAACTTTTTATCGAAAAAAAATGAGAAATTTTTTATCGAAAAAAAATCGAATATTTTTTATCCAAAAAAAGTCGGACATTTTTTATCGAAAAAAATTGGAAATTTTTTATCGAAAAAAAATCAGAAATTTTTTATCGGAAATTTTTATCGAAAAAAAATCGAACATTTTTTATCGAAAAAAAAATAAATCGATTCTGTTTTTAAAAAAAGTGGGCCTATGGGCCTCCTAGGCCCCCAAATTTTTAGGGGGCTTTTAGTTTAGGGGGCCTTGTTTTTAGGGGCTTTTAAATTATTAATTTTTTTGGCCCCTTCAAAATGTGAGCTAGGGCCAATAATTAGGGGGACTTGTCAAATTGACAACTCTACCCCACACCCCACTGTCGAGGTACACACAACGAACACCTGCCACCCACCCCATCATAATTAAAGACCCATCCCCTTCAACACTCATTCTTTAAGTAACCACACACATCCTTATTTCTAGCTACAACATCTCAAGAATTCATTATCATTCACCTAAAAAAAACTCATTATCAATCACCACTCAAAGCCAACACCATAAATCCAACATTAGCATGATCCTTTCTCCACCATAACTTGAACATGTGACTCACACATAGAGCTGTCAATTTGACAAGTCCCCCTAATTATTGGTCCTAGCCCACATTTTGAAGGGGCGAAAAAAATTAATAATTTAAAAGGCCCCTAAAAACAAGGCCCCCTAAAAATTTGGGGGCCTAGGAGGCCCATAGGCTCACTTTTTTAAAAAAAGAATCGATTTATTTTTTTTTCGATAAAAAATGTTCGATTTTTTATCGATAAAAATTTCCGATAAAAAATTTCTGACTTTTTTCGATAAAAAATTTCTGACTTTTTTCGATAAAAAATTTCTGATTTTTTTTCGATAAAAAATGTCCGATTTTTTGTTTCGATAAAAAATGTCCGACTTTGTTTGGATAAAAAATATTCGATTTTTTTTCGATAAAAAATTTCCCACTTTTTTTCGATAAAAAATTCTTAAAATTAACAAAATATTGGGGGCCTATGGGCCCCTAGAGCCCCCTCCCTTAGGCCCCATGAAATAATAGGCCGAAATTAAGAGTCCTCTTAAAAGATTATTTTAATAGGGGGCCTAATAATAAAAGAAAAAAAATAAGGGGGCCTTGTAGTTTGGGGGCTTTTTTGACGGCTCTACTCACACATATACACATATAATCACTCTTAACTATTCAACTATTTTTTTTTCCATATTTTTCATATTTTTCATAGTTGAAATGATAAATATAACACAAAAAATTAACTTAGAATTGTGATATTCGAGTTCAAATCTAAAACATAACGTTCAAATTAACAATATCAATACTTTTTCCGTTGAATTAAAACTTAAGGGCTTAACCATCCGACATTAACAATATCCAATTTCAAACCATTATTTTCTGCTTATCATTTTTAATTGAGCAATTTCTTTTCTTATTCTCTAATTTTATTTTATTTTATTTTATCGTTGTTTAAAATGTTTTGGCCACTTCTTGTTTTTTTATTATGGCAAATATTAGTGGTAATGTTAGTAGAACAAAACCATTATATGTTGACTTATGCTTAGTTAGAGTTTTTTTTTGGGTACAATCCTTAGTAGAGTTTACTAACTTCTATTTGCTTTTCTTATTCCCGACAACTATAATGGTTGTATGATTTATATATTCACTTAATTTTCAAGTGACTCTTAGAGCTGTCAATTTGATAAGCCCTCTAATTATTGGCCCCAGTCCATATTTTGGAGGTGTCAAAAAAATTAATAATTTAAAAGATCCAAAAAACAAGACTCCTTAAACTAAAAGTCCCCTAAAATTTAGTGGGCTTAGTAGGTCCATAGGCCCCTTTTTTAAAAAAAGAATCGATTTTCTTTTTTGAGAAATAAAGTTTTTCAGTTTTTTCACCGATAAAATTTTTTTGATTTTTTTCTATAAACTTTTTCGATTTTTTACTATAAAATTTCTTCTATTTTTTACTATAAAAGATTTTCGATAAAAAATGTCCGATTTTTTTTCTAATAAAAAATGTTTGATTTTTTTTTTTCGATAAAAAATTTCCGATTTTTTTCGATAAAAAATGTCCAATATTTTATAAAAATTTCCAATTTTTTTTGATAAAAAATGTCCGATTTTTTACGATAAAAAATTTCTAATTTTTTTTCGATAAGAAATTTCCGATTTTTTTTTTTCGTTAAAAATTTTTCATTTTTTTTGTTGGATAAATTTTTTTTTCAAGAAAAAAATATCAAAATTAACAAAATATTAAGGACCTCTAGGCCCCTCCCTTAGGCTCCATGAAATAATGGGCCGAAATTTTAAAAAAAATTATTTTGATAGGGGGCTTAATATTAGAGGTTTAATAAAAAAAAAATTAAGGAGCCTTATATTTGGGGTTTTTTTTGAGGGCTTTAGTTACAAGATGGAATTGAGCTCAGGGAGGGTGGGTACCAAGCCAATACAAGTGGAAATATTAAACTTTAGAATATTGTTATGGATCTTTTAATTTTTAATTTTGTTTGATATTTAATGAATCATATATCAAATTTTTGATATTTTTTATAATATAAAAATTATTTTGTGTTTGTTTGTCTAATGAAAATCATTTTTTTTTAAACTACTAAAAACCACTTCACATTTCAAATATTTTTAAATATTTTTCAAATTTTAGTTTAGTTTTTAAAACTATAAAAATCAGATAAAAACTTTTGAAAGTAATTAAAGTTTTTTTAAAAATAATTTTTTTATAAAAAAATTTACAAAAAAAAAAAAACTGTAACAAACATATTTTTAATAACCACTTCAGAATTTAATAGGCAAAACATTTCACGATTTAATGGGTAGAATTTAATAACCACCTCATATTGTTTCTCCACAGCCAAACAGTCTTGGATGGAACATGATGGTGGAATAGTTTTTCATTTACTTATATTTTAGAATCCAAAACAAAATGGAATACGCAACCAAAATCAAAATCAAAATATTAAAGTATGGCATACAAATCAAAGTTACCTTTAGAAAAGTCATGGGCACATTCCATCAACCATGACTATGATTTGTACGTAGTTTTTCATCTTGTCACACCACTATAAAATGCATACCAACATTCTTTTTCTTGCCCTTGTTTTAGTACCAAAATCAAATTTTTTTTTTCTTGCAATTCAACAAATGGGCATTTTGCCTCATTTTCTTGCGATACCATTTCCAATTCAAGGACATGTGAATCCCCTAATGCAATTCTCTCAAATTCTAACTAAATATGGTTGCAAGGTCACTTTTCTACAAACTGAATTCAACCATAAACGATCGAACACCGACGATTATCAGAACGACAAGATAAAAGTGGTGACACTCCCAGATGGATTGGAATCTAAAGATGATAGAAGTGATGTGAAGAAAGTTATGTTATCAATTAAAAATACCATGCCAAATAAACTTCCCAAGCTTATAGAAGATATTAATGCTTTGGAAGTTGATAATAACAATAAGATCAATTGTATTGTTGTTACATTTAATATGGGTTGGGCTTTGGAAGTGGGTCATAAATTGGGAATCAAAGGGGCTTTACTATGTCCACCGTCTGCAAGTTCTTTGGCATATGCTGTTTGCATACCTAGACTGATCGAGGATGAGATTATTGATTCTGAAGGTAATTATTATTGGACAAAACTTGTGTATATTTTTTTATGCACTTTTCTTAACTTAATCATTTATGATTTTATTAAATTCATATTTTTTTTTTCAAAATTTATTATAATCACAAAATGTGTATTTTATGTTAAGATCTATACGAATAACACTTTAAGTAAATGCACCTAAGTTTTTATTTATTATTATTTACTATTCTTAAATATTAAATACCATAAGCATGAAACTAGTTAGTTTCTTATTCATTATTAAAATATAATAAAATTTTCAGCCAGTTAGTTTCTTATTCAAATTTTCAGCGAGATATTAAAAGATACTAAAGTCATTAAATATCTCACACCAATAAAATGGTTAAAAAGTTAATTGCTAACTCTAGTAGATATTAACATTGAGGCTATCATGATTTACTTCTGGTATTGCAGGAAATCCAACCAAACAACAAGAAATTCAAATCTCCCCCGATATACCAATGATAGACACAACAAACTTACCATGGCATGGAGCAGATAAGACCTTCTTTGATCATATTGTACAAGAGATGCAAACTTTAAATTTAGCAGAGTGGTGGCTTTGCAACACTTCTTATAATCTTGAGCCTGGTTCAATTTCCATATCACCAAAATTCCTACCAATTGGCCCATTAATTGAAAATGACAACAATAACAAAAGTTCATTTTGGAAAGAAGACACAACTTGCATAGATTGGTTAGATAAACAGGCACCTCGATCTGTCATATATGTTTCCTTTGGTAGTTTGGCTGTAATTGAACAAAACCAATTTAATGAACTAGCTTTAGGACTTGATCTCCTTAACAAGCCTTTTCTTTGGATTGTTCGTCCGAATAATGACAACATAGTAAGCTATGAATACCCTGATGAGTTTCTTGGAACTCAAGGAAAGATTGTTGGTTGGGCGCCGCAAAAGAAGATATTGAACCATCCTGCTATTGCTTGTTTCATTAGTCATTGTGGTTGGAATTCTACCATTGAAGGTGTACATGCTGGTGTACCATTTATTTGTTGGCCTTTTGTAACTGACCAATTTCTTAATAAATCATATATATGTGATGTGTGGAAGAATGGACTTCCATTAGAAAAAGATGAAAATGGATTTATATCAAAGGAAGAGATAAAGAGGAAAGTGGAGCAAGTACTTGATGATGATGACATAAAAGAAATGTGTTTAAAATTGAAGGAAATGACTATCAATAATATGGTAGAAGGTGGTCAGTCATCAAACAACCTCCAAAAGTTTATTAGTTGGGTGAATTATTAAAAAAAATTCTAATATATTTTTAACTATTTAGAATGATTTATGTTTTTGTCCTTAATTTCTCTTTAAGTTGTAAACATGTTTGTTCTATACAACTACACTTTATTTTTTTTCCCGTGTATTTGTTTTAACTATTTGAGGTTTTTCAGTTTTTTAAGTATGGTTTGAAATTAAACGTTATTGTTTATCTTTATTTCTTTGGATTTTGGCCCGGTTCCTCAATTTGTTTTTTATTTAATAAACTTATTAGGGTGTTGTAAAATGATAGACGATAATTTTGGGGTGTCAACATTGTTGAGATGTCAATTCTATCATGTGATGTTTTTGCATTCTAATATTTGTGTAAACAAGATGTTCTTGTTCTTAAGTCATAACTTAACCAACAAATGTTGAAATTATAAAGTTGGACATCATGTTTCGAATTCACACACTTGACATTACAATTATGTATGAGTTTCTAGTAGTATTTATATCATTTTGTCTACAGACAAAAAAAGAGCAATGATCTCTTTTATGATAGTTAAATACAACAAAAGAATGTAAAAGTTTGATAGCCTCTAACCTTGCCACAAGGTCAAAAGTTTTGGTGTAATTAATACGTTCATGTTGACTACATCCTTGAGCTACCAGTCTAGCTTTGTTTCTAACCACTTTACCTTTCTCATTGAATTTGTTTATGAAAAGCCACTTGGTTCAAATTAACTTCTTTTCTTTAGGTTTCAGGAGGACATCCCATGCATCATTCCTTTTGAATTGATTTAACTCTTCTTGCATAGTCAATATTGATCCATCATCTAACATTACTTCGTCTATTGATGTAAGTTCAATTTCAGATAGCAATTCAAATATGTACATTTCCCTGAGAGAAAATCTGGTGTTCAAAGGATCATTTGCATTTCCTATGATCAAAGAGTCTGAATACGAGGACTTGTATTTCTATCAAGTTTTAGATTCTTGATACTTTTGATCTGACTTATAAGGTGGATCTTATAAATCATTTGGGATTGACTTTGTTGATTCCTATGTTTTTTTTTTATTTCTCTGAAATTTGTAGATTTGCAGAGTCTACGTCTAGCTTTGACTTTTTATGGTCAAGTTTTTTTTTCATCAAACTTGACATGGATTGAATCCTCAACAATAAATGTTTCATTGTTGTATACCCTATAGGCTTTAGAGCTTTTAGAGTACCAAAAAAATTTACTTTTGAGATCGTGAGTCAAATTTGCCAAGATTGTCTTAGGTTTTCAAAATATAGCATATACAACCAAATTGATGAAAATATGAAATATTGGGATTTATTCATTTTCATAATTCTTAAAGAGTCTTATTTAGAATAGGTCTAATATATATTATATTATGAATATAACATGCAATATTCACTGCTTCTGTCTAAAACTGCTTGACAACGTTCATTTTGTGAATCATGGTACGTGTCATTTCCGAAAGAAGTCTGTTTTTTCTTTCTACAACAATGTTTTGTTGGGGTGTTCTAGGAGAGGAAAAATTATATAAAATACCATTCTCACAATAAAAAATTTTAAAAAACGTATTTTCAAATTCACCTCAATGATTACTATGAATCGTTGTTATACATAAACCCTTTTCATTTTGCACTTGTTTGTAGAAGGTAGTGTAACTTATGTGATTCATCGTTGTGTTTTAGAAACTTTACCCATGTCTATATGAAATAGTCATCAACGGTAACAATTTGATACTTTATAACACTGGCAAAAGTAGTGTTTACAAGGCCAAATAGATATATATGTAAAATTTCAAATGGTCTAGAGGTGGAAACAAAATTTTTAGAGGAAAAATAAAATTTTGTTTGTTTCCCTTTCTGACATGACTCACAAAGAAAATCTCATTCATACTTAATCTTTTGTGTCATATCAGCTATTCCTCAATTACAAACATAAGACACTTGACTTCTTGTTTGTTTAAATCAGATAAATTTATTTTGTAAATATTGCTTTTCTTTTGCCCAGTAAATAGTATGAATCCATCTGTTTGACTTATTGCCTTACAAGACTTTTCATGGAAGACTACATCATACCCACTTTTTCTTAATTGAATTATGCTCAATGGATTATTCATTATTCCTTTTACAAATAAAACATTCTTAATAAAGGGAAGAAAGCAATTACCTATTGTGTCGAGCCCAATGATCTTACCCTTCTAATAACCTCCAAATCATACGAATCCTTCAATCTTGAGGATCAGGTCTTGGAACATAGAATTTTTTCCTGTCATGTATCGTGAGCATCAATTGTCTAGGTACCATGAATGATGTTTCAAATTTGTTTTTAAGGATATCTACTAGATAAATTATTTTATTTTTAGGTACCTAAATTTGGTTGGGTTCTGGTTTGTTAGTTCTGAAAAGTATCTTGTGTTTCTATGTTTTCAACATATGACAACTTATTATGTTGAGATCTTTCTTATGGCAGTATACGCAAACAATATTAGGTTGAGAAAATTTGGAATTTTTTGTCATTTCTTCAAAGCCTATGACACGTTTCATATTTTTGCTTACACCATAGATCATTTAAAGCCTGTTTACTTCTGTTTACGTCATTTGCAAGAATTTCTTGAAAGGTTATGTCAAAATCTTTTTCAAGGGAACTACATGTGATTGTTGAGATGTCATGAGGTTTTCTAAGAGAATTAAGTTTTAAAGAAACCTTATGATTTTTGTTATGAAACTCATTTAACATATCTATGAGTTCACTACGAGATAGGTAAGAGAATACCATAATTTCTTCATCAGTAGATTTAGAGTCAGAATTTGAATCATAGTGAGTATTTACTATTAGAGCTATGTTTGCATGTGCTTCGGCTTCATCAGAGTCATCCCAATAAGACCTTTCTTCTTAGTCTTGAAGTCTTTCGTATGAGTTTTTCATTTCTAAAGTTTAGGACATTTTGATTTGAAATGACCTGATTCCTTTTTATTCAAAGTAAATGAGCATCTTTTTGTCTAGCTTTTCACTCCTTTCTCGATTATTTTGGGATCATATGAAATCTCTTTTAGGAAATGATATATTTCTTTTGTTGCACATGCACTAGATTTTTCTTGAGATCAAGGACAACTCTTCGTCATATAAATATTTCCTGTGGTTTTTCATTCTTTTTCCTTTGAGTCTTTAGCTATTTGCAGAGCCTTATAATTCAAATTCAATCCTTATAATTTGATAGCCAAAGACTTTGACTTCTTTTTGGGCTTATCTTCAACTAGTTCAATCTCATTGGATTTAAGTGAACTCGTCAACTCTTCAAGAGGTAGTTTGTTTAGATCCTTAACCTTTTGATAGCCATTACCTTTGGTATCCATTTACTAGGAAGACTTCTTTGAATATTTTTGTCGTGGTCGGTAGTAGTATAGCTCTTCTAGAGAACCTATAGTCCATAAACTAGAGTTTGGAATCTAGAATTATTTTTTCAATATCTTCATCTTATTCCATATGAAAGAGTCCATACTTTCTGACGAGAAAATTAGCTTTGGCTTCCTGTACCTCTTTGTTTCCTTCGTAACTAATAACTAGAGCATCAAAGATACTTTTAGTGGTTTATTTATTGCAACATTTTTCAAACTCCTTGAAGGTGATAACATTCATCATGAAGGTTCTGCCTTTATGATGCATTTTGTATTGTTTCTTTTGGTCAACATCAAAATTCTGTATGGATATTTAAACACCAACAACATCTTTTGGAGCTTCATAGCCATCTTCGACGATGTCCCAGAGTTCAAGATCGTGAAAGATGTAGAAGCTTTTGAGTCTATCTTTCCAATACTTGAATTTATCTCTATCAAACAGGGGGGACCTGTTAACGTTTCCATTTGTAACTTCTTCACCACAGTTAACCATAAAAAAATTGATCTTTACTCAAACACGGTTAAGTTCTCATCTTTGAGACTGAGCTATGATACTAATTTGTAGAACGAAAATTACAAGAAAAAGTGGGGGATGGGGTGAATTGTGTTTTTTGATTAAATTTTTTTTTTGTATGGCTTTACTAAAGTAAAGAAAACATAGTAACTAAATGAAAACAGAGCAGAGAGATACAATCAATTTATCTTGGATAATCACAAACATGATAGCTACGTTCAATTCCTTTAATCTTGAACGATTCAATCCACGAGTTCACCACACAATCAAATTTACACTTGAACACCAACTAGTCACACAAATTGTGTTGTATCTACTCAACTTTCTAGCTTAGTACAATCCAGTTGTTGAGGAAGACAACCACTATTGGGCTATATTACAAACAAAAGGTTTTGGGTTTTTGTGAAATAGCTTTCATAGAGAATGTTTACAAACTTGTTCCTTCAGAACTTTTTCTCAGCTCTAAAGTGAAACACAATGTTAATGAGCAAAAGTGCATACGTGCTTATAACATATATGTTTCTTGTGTTGATTTTGACGAGAACACGTGCTTCTATAGAGAATAATTAGGGTTTCTGACCGTTGTCCTGATTGCAAGAAATCAACATAATTCATGAAATTTTAAATCGTATCTTTTGAAATTGATTTGCCATAGAAACTTTCCAAATATGATCTTGTAATTGATTTAGCATATCCTATTTAAAATTCTTAGGAAATAGAGGATACAATGGTCATAACATGTCTTAAGATATTCATACTATCAACAGATTTAGGATGTTCATTACAGAATGCATAAATGCTTTGTCTTCTTTGGAGCATTGACTTTTATCAGAGCATTGACTTCTTCAAAGCGTTGAAGTTTCCTGTTGAGTATACAGAGTAACTCAAAGTCAGATGATCAAACATTTGATGTGATTTATCAAAGGTAGAGGCAATCACTTGCTTGTCACGCTTATCAAAACAAGTCATGGGCATATTTCTACAAACCAACTTTAGTTCCAAAAATCTTCCCCTTTTTTTATGATGACAAAATGGTTTGTGCTTGAATTTGTATCTTTGTGCTACTTATCCCATTTGAGTTTAAATCTTTATCTTTGTGTTACATTGCTATATTTCAAGCCAATGACCCAAAAATTATTTATTTGTATCCTAAAACCTTACATGGAGTTAGGTAAAATATTGATTTTATGACTTGGAATTTTTTTTAATGTTTTGGATGGGGTACAAGAGGAGCAAAAGTAGAAAGCTGTTGGAAAAAATGTGTTATCTTACCAAGTAATAATTTAGTGATCCTCAAAACATCATTCATGTCATAAAGTAAGATGATCCAATATTCCACTCAATAGAAATTTGGTGATCCTTAATACATCATTCATGTTAAAAGGTGGAGTACCAAAAAAATATTTATGATCAAAATCAGGTTTCTACCCTATTTTAGTTTACTTGTTGATAAGTTTTCAAAGTCATATGCAATTAACCTGATTAACCAGTTTTCCTAATTCTAAGTCTACTTTCCCAAATAACCCAATTATAACTTGGTCTCATTACAATTCTTGAAGAGCTCTAAAATTGAATGTGCATTTTACACTGTGAATTTATTTAGAAAATTTTCAAGTCTACGGTAGTACGTGTCTGTTATAGGATTTGAGTGATGATTACAATAACCTTGTAAAAACTTAAGAGAATTTTGGTGATATTGAATGACGATGAAGTTGAGCTTGAAGGATATGTGTTGAATGAATTATTTTGAATTTCTAATTGGTTGTTAGTGGTTGAAAGTTATTTTTGGAATAATATTGTGTTTGTTGACAAGTTTGCTATTTTCTAATAATAGAGATAGATAAATTTGTGGCGGTGTTTGAAATACAAATCTCAATCCTTGAAAGTGTTGTTCCTTGAGGACACACAACATATTAGGTTTGGGTTTGTAATGAACCTTTACCAGTCATTATTTTAGAGTCAATTGTTTAGCTTATTTATTTCAATTTAATGTTCATTTTAGAGTTATTTTGAATAAATGACTGTTCGAGTAAATCATGTGTTCATGCTTTCATTATATCGAATAACAAACTATTTTGTTTAGTTTTATATTGTTTTCATTGGTTTTTTGCGGTGTTAGAAGTAAAAGTGAATGTCACGAGAAAGGAGGGTTGAATTGTGACCATTTTTAAAATTTAGTTATTATCCTCTCAAGTTGTCTTTGGAGTGAGGATGGTTAGAGGAAAATAACCCCCTCTTAATGAGGATGATCTAAAGAAGAATAATATAAGTTTGAAATATGTATGATACATGTGCTAATGGTATGAATAAAATAAATATAAAGAGAGTAGAGCTTCACAATCAGAATTTAATGTGGTTCACCTAATATATGCTACTCCAGTCCTCACAGTTTTGTGACATTTTCACTATTGCTCAAAAACTTGTCCTTTGATCTACACCTTTTCAACTATGTATTTTTAGCCTCACCTGGATTACACAACTATATTTTTACTAGCCTCAACAGGCTTACAAAATAACTCAAGTTTATATCAACTTGAGGATTTACAAGTAGTGATGTGTTTGATTTTTTTGGGGTCAAATTACAACTTTTTAGGATAAGATAGTGTTGTGAAGTTGTAAATAACACACTCAATAAAAATGAACCTCAAATATTTTTAAGTTTGGAAGAGTGTGTAGAATGAAGAGAATGATGATAAGCTTGAATAACTTAGATGTTTTCTTGTAGATGATTCTCTTGATGTTTGAAGATTATTACTTTATTTATAATTTCCTTTGGAGCTTCAAACGTATGAGTTAGAAAAATATAGTTGTTGGAGACTTTACTAAGTTTCCTTTGTCTTGTCTTTATTTTCAAAACTATCATTTAACCTTTATTCTCCTGTTAAGCATGCTGAGAGGATGAATGTTGCAGTTTATCCTCAGATCCTATTTGAAGGAGGATGACGTTTTCATTAATTCTGATGTGACTTGTGCTTTTTTTCTTTTCCTAAAATCTAGAATGTCGTGCCTCATAAGTAAATGACAATATTTTTTGTACTTTGATACTTTTACTCTTTTTCCCATATATGAGGATGAATAGATAACAAAAGTTCATCTTTTTTTCTTCTTCATTGTTTATCCTTTGACAAGGATTAATCCTCTCTTCATTATTATTTTATTTTCTGACATAAATTCATATTCTCTTTCATTATTGTTTATCCTCCCGTAAGTGTTGTTTATCCTCTACCTTTGTTCTCAAATCTGATTTAAGTACAAGGATGAAGTTTCTATTTTATTTAGTGTTGATGTGATTGTTGCTTTTTGCTTTCATTTTTCCAACCATTTTGACTAGTGTGTCATTCATGTCAAGTACTTCACCTTTTTGTACCTTTGTACTTTTCTTTATGTGTCAAATTTGTTATGAAGATATCCTCTATGTATATCCTCATCTTGAGATTGTATTCATCCTCTGATGTAATTGATCCGAAGGATGTTCATGGATGATCATAAGTCTTTGAGAGATGATTGTATGTCTTTCTTTCTAATATGTGACTTTTGGAATATGGTGTAAACATGTTGACACCTTTTTACTTGTTATATAAATTTGAACAATGTTAATCTATTGATTTTGCAGTGTTCATAAAAGACTGCATTTTTATATATGAGAGGATGATTTTTTCTAGAGTCCATCCTCAGGTGCGATGATGAAAGTTATTATCTTCCACATAAGTGTACGTGATTGATGTGATGTCACTTTTATGTTTACTTTTGGTAAACTTGAATTATGTGAAAAAGTTGTCAACTTTTGTCCATTTATGAAAATTACTTTTTCAATATTTGTGAGATGGAAATTTTGATAAATATTTATCCTTTGATATAAATTTAGAAGAATACTCATCATCGGATTTGAGATTGTGATAGATGTCCATCCTCGGGTATATCCTTGAATATAAGATTATGAAAAATATTCATCATCGGATCTGGATTCTTGATCCTCGGATCTGGATTCTTCATCCTCTAATTTCCATATAGACACATCTTGACCCATAATTTTTCTTGACTTCTCCCAAGAGATTTTATGTGTGATTGAGATGCAACATATTGTGATGATCATCCTTGGCTTGAGGATAATCATATTTATATATATGAATTAGGTTCCTCAATTCTTTTATTGTTGAGTTGATACAATGCACTTATTTATTTGAGTGGCTTCAAGCTTGACCACTTTTGTTCTTTCAACAAAAACTCAAATGCAAACATTAGTAGATCACTATTTAAAAAACTTAACATTTATTTCATAAAGTTTGTTATCATTAAAACACATATCAAAAATGTTTTTACTACAACCTTGTTGAAATTTTGGTGAAAAAACAACATGACCCATGAACCATATTTTAATCATATCTTGAGTTGTAGACGTTCAAATAGAGTCAAAGTTGTTGCAAATGAACAATTTTGGAATAACATATGTGTTTATTCAGCACTGCAGAACCTTGTGTTCAATCGTTTTGTCATATTGAATTTTCTCTAATTATTTTTTACATTTTTTTCGAAATTATCAATCAACTTTGTTATCTAACTATTTAAGACTATGTTGCGTTACTAAATTAATAACAATCCTTGTGAAAACAATTTTTATTTATCACTATAATTACTTGAATGATATATACACTTGTCAAATAATTTTCAAATTCCTAACTTTTTAATTGTCATTCAAGCAATAGAGAAGAAAAAAAAAACTCCTAAGTAGTAATAGTAGATTATCAAGGTAATTGTTTTGATACCTAATAGTTAATCAACACTAAATTAGTTCATTGATGAAATATGGATATGATCTTTTTTGTGGGTTACAAGATGGAATTGTGGTGAGGGAGGGTACCAAGCCAATCAAAGTGGAAATATTAAGCTTTAGGATATTGTTACAGATTTTTTAATTTTGTTGATATTTAATGAATCATATATCAAGTTTTTGATATTTTTTATAAAAACAAAAATTATTTTGTTTTTGTTTGTCTAATGAAAATCATTTTTTTTAAACTACTAAAAACCACGTCTCATTTCAAATATTTTTCAAATTTTAGTTTTTTTTTAAAACTATAACAATCAGATAAAAACTTTTGAAAATAATTAAGTTTTTTAAAAAAATGATTTTTTTTTATAAAAAAACAATTTATTTACAAAAAAAAAAAAACTGTAACAAACATATTTTTAATAACCACTTCAGAATTTAATAGGCAAAACATTTCACGATTTAATAGGCAGAATTTAATAACCACTTCCTATTGTTTCTTCACAGCCAAACAGTCTTGCATGGAACATGATCGTGGAATAGTTTTTCATTTACTTATATTTTAGAATCCAAAACTTCAAAACAAAATCGAAGACGCAAAACCAAAATCAAAATCCAAATATTAAAGTATGGCATTCAAATCAAAGTTACCTTTAGAAAAGTCATGGACACATTTTCAAATGCATGCCATGACTATGATCTGTACGTAGTTTTTTATCTTATCACACCACTATAAAATGCATACTAACATTCTTTTTCTTGCAATTCAACAAATAAGCATTTTTTTAGTACCTTAATTTTCACCCAAGCCCTTCTTTTAGTACCAAAGTCAATTTTTTTTTTTCTTGCAATTCAACAAATGGGCATTTTGCCTCATTTTCTTGCGATACCATTTCCAGTTCAAGGACATGTGAATCCCCTAATGCAATTCTCTCAAATTCTAACTAAATATGGTTGTAAGGTCACTTTTCTACATACTGAATTCAACCATAAACGATCAAACACCAACGATTATCAGAACGACAAGATAAAAGTGGTGACACTCCCAGATGGTTTGGAATCTAAAGATGATAGAACTGATGTGAAGAAAGTTATGTTATCATTGAAAAGTACCATGCCAAATCAACTTCCAAAGCTTATAGAAGATATTAATGCTTTGGAAGTTAATAAAAATAATAAAATCAATTGTATTGTTGTTACATTTAGTATGGGTTGGGCTTTGGAAGTTGGTCATAAATTGGGAATCAAAGGGGCTTTACTATTTCCATCGTCTGCAAGTTCTTTGGCATGTGTTGTTTGCATACCTAGACTGATCGAGGATGAGATTATTGATTCTGAAGGTAATTATTATTGGACAAAACTTGTGTATATTTTCTTATGCACTTTTCTTAACTTAATCAATTATGATTTTATTAAATTCATATTTTTTTTTAAAAATTTGTTATAATCACATAATGTTAAGATCTACACGAATAATACTTAAAGAAAATGAACCTAAGTTTTTTCTATTATTATTTAGGCTTAATTGCAGTTTTGGACCCTTATTTTAGCTGAATCGCAAAAGTAGTCCCTCCATTTTGTTTCTCCCCAGTTTTGGTCCCTCAAACAGGATTTTGGTCCAAAACTTGATGAAATTTAATTTTTTAAAGCCGTACTACACCATTTATGATAATGGATTTTAGGTATAATTGTTGCAAATGAGATCTTGAAGCATTGTGTGATTTAAATAAATGCAAAAAAATGAAATTTTATCATGTTTTAGACCAAAATTCTGTTTGAGGGACCAAAACTGGGGAGAAACAAAATGGGGGGACTATTTTCGCGATTCAGCTAAAATAGGGGGACTAAAACTGAAATTAAACCTATTATTTACTATTCTTAAATATTAAATACCACAACTTTCGCTATTAGAGATTTGGAATATAATACCATATGCATGAAACTAGTTAGTTTCTTTTTCATTATTAAAAGATAGTAAAATTTTCAGCCAGTTAGTTTCTTATTCAAATTTTCAGCCAGATATTAAAAGATACTAAAGTCATTAAATATCTCACACCAATAAAATGGTTAAAAAGTTAAATTGCTAACTCTAGTAGATATTAATTAACATTGAGGCTATCATGATTTCCTTCTGGCATTGCAGGAAATCCAACCAAACAACAAGAAATTCAAGTCTCCCCCGATATACCAATGGTAGACACAACAAACTTACCGTGGCATGGATTAGATAAGATCTTCTTTGATCATATTGTACAAGAGATGCAAACTATAAATTTAGCAGAGTGGTGGCTTTGCAACACTTCTTATAATCTTGAGCCTGGTGCAATTTCCATATCACCAAAATTCCTACCAATTGGCCCATTAATTGAAAATGACAACAATAACAAAAGTTCATTTTGGAAAGAAGACACAACTTGCATAGATTGGTTAGATAAACAGGCACCTCGATCTGTCATATATGTTTCCTTTGGTAGTTTGGCAGTAATTGACCAAAACCAATTTAACGAACTAGCTTTAGGACTTGATCTCCTTAACAAGCCTTTTCTTTGGATCGTTCGTCCGAATAATGACAACATAGTAAGCTATGAATACCCTGATGAGTTTCTTGGAACTCAAGGAAAGATCGTTGGTTGGGCGCCGCAAAAGAAGATATTGAACCATCCTTCTATTGCTTGTTTCATTAGTCATTGTGGTTGGAATTCTACCATTGAAGGTGTACATGCTGGTGTACCATTTATTTGTTGGCCTTTTTTAACTGACCAATTTCTTGATAAATCATATATATGTGATGTGTGGAAGAATGGACTTCCATTAGAAAAAGATGAAAATGGATTTATATCAAAGGAAGAGATAAAGAGGAAGGTGGAGCAAGTACTTTATGATGATGACATAAAAGAAATGTGTTTGAAATTGAAGGAAATGACTATCAATAATATGGTAGAAGGTGGTCAGTCATCAAACAACCTCCAAAAGTTTATTAGTTGGGTGAATTAATAATATTGTTTCTGTTCAAGGATGATTGATAAATGAATGTGGAATCGCCACAATGGCAAAAAGAATTTATTGATAAAATTTAAGTAAGTTCTAATCCAAGAACTCAAAAAGTAGACACATCTCACTCACAATTCTCATTAGAGAAATTTTAATTCATTTCAAAGTTATCCAAAATGAGACTCTTATGAGATATGTGAAGAAATATTTATCTTATTTCTAAAATAAGCCAAAAGTTATTTTTTTCCTGTATATTATTTTTATCTATTTGAGTTTTTTAAGTATGGTTTGATTATGAGACATTATTGTTCATCCCTATTTCTTTGGGTTTTGGCCTAATTTCTCAACTTATTTTTTATTTAATAAATTTATTAGGATGCTGCAAAATGATAGACGATAATTTTGGGATGTCAACGTAGTTGAGATCTGAATTCTATCATGTGATATTTTTGCACTTTAATTTCTACTTAAAAAAAGATGTTCTTCTCACTACGCGAAAAATAAGATTTTACAGCGCTTTTTTTAAGTCATTTACGGCGCTTTTTTTAAAAAATAAGCGTTGTAGTATCTAGCGCTGTAAAAAGATACAACAACGCTTTTTAAAATAAAAAGCGCTATAAAATAGGTAGATATATTGCGCGCTTGTTATGCACCTTTTACAATGCTTCTTTGTAAAAGCGCTGTAAAATGTGCATTCAATATATGCATTATTATGCACCTTTTACAACGCTTATTGAAAAGAGCGCTGTAAAATGTGCATTCTATATATGCATTATTATGCACATTTTACAACGGTTATTGAAAAAGAGCGCTGTAAAAGGTGCATTCAATAGATGCATTACTATGCACCTTTTACAGCGATTCTTTGAAAAAGCCCTGTAAAAGGTGCATTCAATATATGCACTATTATGCACATTTTACAACGCTTTTTCATAAAAGCGTTGTAAAATGTGCATTCCATATATGTATTATTATGCACCTTTTATAACGCTTTTTTCAAAGAGCGTTGTAAAAGGTGCATTCTTATTTTAGTTTTATTTAAAAACGTTGTAAATAAAATTTTTAAAAAGGGTTTTTTGGTTTTTTATGGTATTTTTTTAGAAAAAGCTGTCTTTTAATTTTTTTTTTCCAAAATCATTTTCATCCAGAATCAGTTCACACAATCATTTCACAATTAGTGCACAATTAGTACACAACAACAAAATTATATAACTTAACTTTATAACTTTACACAACAACAGAACTATATTCATACATATATTCACATATTGACAACAACACATAACTATATACATATTCATATAACTACATATTCACAACTTTTCAAATGTGCCCTCTTCATATACATATAACTATCAGAACTACACATAACAGAATTACCATATATTCACATCCCTTGCAGCATGCTATTTCCCAGCAAATCAAATAATTTTCATTTCAATCACATACTTACATCAGTCTTCCTTTAATTCAATTAGATCTCTTTCAGAGTATGTTGGACTGGAATTGTCAAAGTACTGTGCAATATAAAAATTGAACATAAATAAGTTAGAATCAAATATATACATAGTTTATATATGAAAATCAAATAATGAAAATACCGTACCGTTTTTGGGATAATAGTTTGATTCCTATCAACAATCTCCTTCATGAATCGCAATATATAGTATCCACAATCGATGTTGTTAGTTTGACGAGGACACTATAAAATAAAACATTTGAGTCAATAAATTATTTGTGCATTGATTGTAAATGAAATTTTAAAGACATATATTTCAAAACTTTATTGGAATCCATGTGATGTTATTTGACTTTTCCTTCGAGACTGTAGCACCTCTTTGAGCTCAAAAAACTTGTGAAGCACTATCGAATAAATAAATGTGATTATTATAGCATTATATATGAATATTATGTCGAACATAGTCTTTATATCAGAGTGATCGTTGTAATTGTCGTGCAAGAGATCTAAATAGTATATAGCTTCAGAGGTCACATTGATTGCAAATAGCACCCAATGTGCCCTACAACAACAAAAATTTGGTTGGCAATTTTGTTTACACAACTAATAAATTAAGATCTCATAAATTATAAAAGATATAAATAAATAATACATAATTACGTACCCTGAATTATATGGTGCAAGGAATAACTTATCCTTCTCTATATTTCCTAATAGGATATCTACAATGTGTTTCTTTACATTCACTAGATTGAGTTTAAACATCGAAAGCTTATGCAGAGACAAGAATGAAAATCTATTTGACAATCTACGTGTGCACACCAACTTCTCACACAAAAACCTTCAATGAAAATTTCAAATTAGATTAATTACCAATAAATTAAATTAATTACCAATAAATGCAATTAAAAGTAATTTTTACCTAATGTATAAACTGATGAGAGTAGCACTCAGCTCTTTCTGGTTGAGAAGTTCGTATATGTGCTCTTTTTCAAGTAGTTCTTCATACTCATATCCGAATATAGCTTTATCCATGCTTATGATGCGTGAATCGTTGTTGCTGCCAAATATTCTTTTTTACTTGTATGTCAAGACACGACCCATATTTAGCAAGACATGGCTGACTTATTTTAGGAGCAACAACATCAACTGATTTTCCCTGATCCAGGTTTTTAGCAGCAACTTTGGCAGCTTTATTACCCTCCAGCTTTTGAAGTTTGCCAGTTTTATTACTCTCCAATTTTTGAAGTTTGTCGGCTTTATTTTTAGCACGAACATCCAGTTGTGGTGCGGCAGCTGGTTTATTCTGGCAGCTGGTTTGCTGTGCGGGTGGTTTATTGGATTGAATCTGAAAAAATGAGGTTAAATGTTAGTTTATTGAATTTGAGAAAATGACAAATCTTACAAAATAAATGTGACAAACATATTCCAGCGATGTAACTGACTCGTTTCTGGGAATCTTCTTATCATTCCCTTTAGGCTTTGTTTGAATCTAAATAAATGTGAAATTAAAGTTAACAGCGGAAAAAAATCAGCAATTAAATATAATCAATCATAATCATATATCGTGCAATCAAATATACATATCAATTGAACAAACATTTCAATTAATTAAACATACCTTATCAAGGGCAACAAGATGTATGGGCCATGCCACGTAACTACCAACTACTTCGCCCAAAAACTTCATATCTGCATCATTGTCCGGTATAGGCAATGGTGCATTTGGTTCCAAAGCAATAACAAGTGATACTTTGACATGACCCGCATGGATTGATGTGTTGTGCAATACTTCTCCCGAAGTATTGTACAATGTTCCTTTTACGACCTTACGATGAGTAGGGGAGGATAAGTACAACACGCAAGGAGTGACACCCTAAATCAATGGTTAATACATAAGTATGTGAAACAATTAGGTTGAATGAATTTCTTATTTTATTAAGTAATTAATTACCTCTGGAAGACTTTTGAGACCAATGTTGCAACTCGCGTTTTCACTCTCCATTTGTATTTCACGTTGGAGTTGATCCGTAAGTTACTTGTTTTTATTCGTCTTCACCAAGAGTGTCACTTGCTCTGATAAGAATTTGAGCTTCTCTAATACTTCCTCATTAGATGGATTTTGGCGCTTCTCTTGTGAAAAATAGCTTTTAGGAGTTACACCAAATCCTTTCCCCCTCACGCGACCGAAATATTTAGGAACATTAAACACTTTACCGAGAATGTCCCTGCAACTAGCTTTGTTGTCCTCTTGATTTTCCGAACTTTGTTCGAGATTCTCCTAAAATACACGTAGGCTTAAAAAGATAAGTTCAATATCATTTTTAAAATACAATATTAAAAAATATTAAAGTGATAATATACTTACACAAAGTTCTATTACTTTTTGAACATTTTCGTACCACTCCATCCTTATTTACACGAACTTCCTTCCACAAGATATGACGACCCAACGGTTGATCGAATTAGGTATCTTGTAGCTATTCGTTAAGATCATAAATAAAATATTAGTTAGAAATTATAGTTTATAATGTACCACATTATATAAAAGTGATGTTTAATTACTTACAAGTTTTTGCTCTAGACGTGCATATCCCATACGTGATTTTTTGTATGGGTGCGTCGGATTTTTTGCCCTCTCACGATTTTCCCTACTTATATTCTATATATAAAAAAAAAACAATTGTGTACAAATTTAAAATACACTATGAATATGAATAATAAAACAAAAATGCTAATAAATTAATCACTTACCACAAACGCGGGGTCTGAATGTTTTGCTACAAATGCGTTCCATTCTTCATTAGATATATAATGTTTATATATTTTTAGAGCTTCAAAATTCATGTTTCCTTCACAATCTTTTAGATAGAAATTTGAGAGGTGAGATCTAAAACCTCGGTGTATTTTCCCGACAACTCTCAACACGTAATTCTTTCTCACCTCGTCAACAGCAAAAGCAGTCTGGAAATGAAATAAAGATATAGTTTGAGTAAAGTATTTCAATGGAAAAAATTATAAATGACAAAAAAGTGGATCAAAAAAGTTACTTGTATATCAGTCCACAATATATCTTTCGCATCCTTTAAAGCCTTATCTCTCCAATCTTCAATTATGATGGGGATATTTTGACGAACAATAGCCCCAATGTAACTTACAAACATGGAGCTGTTGGGGTCAATTGACAGATCACTCTCATTCCATTCAACCTAATAAATTCATATAGTAAGTACATGCTTTCAAAAAAGATAAAAAATAAACAGCAAACAAAGTATAGTATACCTCAAATTTTATGCCACTACTCCTTGCTTTTATGATATTTTGCATGATGGTTGCACCATGTTTGACTTCATTTTCGTAAGTCTTAGTGTTGACAATTTCCTCATTTTGACAATCTAAATCCTTGTTGGTATCAATTTATCTACAACAAGTTCAACATGCAGTTCAGTATAACTTCAACAAGTTCAACATGCAGTAGTCTAAGTACGTATCAGTATAAGTTCAACATGCATTTTAGTGACAACAAAAAATTAATAAATACAATCCTGAATAGTGAGAAGAAATACGTAGGGTTCGTAGGAGAAGGAACACCGGAATGCGCATAAATATAAACGGACAGAGTATGGTTCGCAGAAATACATAATGAGGGGTACGTATTTCAATGAGAAGAGATGGTTCGTAATGAGGATGATAGTGGAAATATGGTTCGCAATGGGAGAGATGATAGTGGAAATATGGTTTGCAATGGGATAATAACACAGATGATAGGGTTCGCAATGAGAAGAACAATGAAGAGGAGGAGGACAATATCGTAGTGAAGTTTACGTAATGAAGAGGAAATTGACGCAGTTTACTATTATATATAAAACCCTATTACAACGCTTTTTTGAAAGAGCACTGTAAAAGACCTCCTTATTTTATTTTTTAAAATTCTATTACAACGCTGTTTTAGAAGCCTTTTACAGCGCTTGTTGGAAAAATGCTCTAAAAGACCTCATAATTTTATTTTTAAAAGTCTTTTTTACAGTGCTTGTGGTAAAAGTGCTGTAAAAAACCTCTTTGTTTTCTTATGTAGTATGACTATTTTTCTAAAAGTCTTTTACAAGGCTTGTTAGCCACCTCAATCTCTGTGAAATTGATTCGGGGTCTATATCAAACTTTGACTTTATGTAATTATTTAACTATGTTATGAAACTTTGATTGTGCTCTCGAGTTATCCAATTTTGAATCTTATTCATGTTCAAACTAGATAACTGATCCATGTGTATTGTAACATACGGTTGAACCTCATCATCATTGTGCATAACATACAATTGTGCCTGCTTCCATTCTGTCCTTGATATAGTCATTAGTCTCTTTCCAATTATCCATTCTCCTGATATTATTCCCGAATGACGAGACATGGGAAGCCTTACGGATTCAACATTGGACATATATTCAGTACGAAATTCAACAGCTTCTTCAACAATGTACCGTTCAGCAATACAACCGTCTGATTGACTTCTACTTTTTACGTACCCTTTTAATATTTTCATATTTCATTCTATCGGATACATCCATCTCATATAAGCTGGTCTACAAAGTTGTGTCTCCTTAACAAGATGAACAATAAGGTGAACCATTATATCAAAAAACGAGGGTGAGAAATACATTTCAAGCTCACACAATGTAACAACAATTTCCCTCTGCAATGTCGGTAAATTCTGAGGATCGATCACCTTACTACAAATTTCTCTGACGAAGAAACATAATCTAGTTATGGCTCGTCGAACTTTTTCAGGTAAAATGGAACATATACCTATTGGTAGCAAATGCTCCATTAGAATATGACAATCATGGGTCTTCAAACCTTTTAACTTGAGGTCTTTCATACAAACTAAATTTTTAATGTTTGAAGAGTATCCTTCTGGAACTTTAACTTCGTGTAGAAATTTATATAAAATAATTTTTTCCTTTCTAGATAGAGTATGAGCGGATGGAGGTAGATATATGTGATTTCCTTTCTTTACGGGACCCAATTCATTTCTTATTCCCATATCGACCAAGTTCAATCTTGCATTGATGTCATCTTTAGACTTTCCTGGAACATTGAATAAAGTACCAATAACACTATCAAATACATTTTTTTCAATATGCATCACATCAAGGAAATGTCTTATATACCATGACTTCCAATATGGCAATTCAAAGAAAATTGACTTTTTCTTCCACCCAGTTTTGTCCAGCTCTCCCGCAAAAGGTTTGCCAAATTTATTGGTAAAACCTTGTACTTTTTCAAGTATTTGATATTCAGTCGGTGCTAAAGGAGCTTTACATTCCTCTAATTTTTTATTGAATGCATTTCTCCACCCACAATACTGATGACTATAAGGTAAAAATCTACGATATCCAAGAAATACATTCTTCTTACAATGTTTCAACCGCATCCAATTTGTACTCTCTTCACATATAGGACATTTACATTGACCTTTAATGCTATATCCTGATAAATTACCATATGCTAGAAAATCATTAATTGTGCCGAACAACATAGCCCTCAAATTGAAACATTCTTTCTTATATCCATCATAAACTTCCACACCTGTCTCCCACATAATTTTTAAATCTTGCATTAAAGGATTCAAGTATACGTCGATATCATTCCCTGGTTGTTTGGGTCCAGAAATTAACAGAGACAACATCATAAACTTACGCTTCATACATAACCGTGGAGGTAAGTTTTAAATCAACAAAATCACAGGTCATGTGCTGTGTGAGATGCTTTGAAGACCTTGTGGATTCATTCCATCAGTAGAAAGTGCAAGTCATAGATTTCTTGACGCGATCCCAAATTCAGGATACTCGTGATTAATTTTTTCCCATTGTGGAGAATCAGCAGGGTGTCGAAACTTTCCATCTCTAATTCTTTCATTTGCATGCCATGTCAAGTGTTTTGAATTTTCTTCATTGCGATACATGCGCCTAAATCTTGGTATTATAGGAAAATACCACACGACTTTTGCTGGAGTAGATTCTTTCTTCTTATATCGAGAGACATTGCATTTTGGACACGTCTTTTGTAATTCATATTCGTTTTAGAATAAAATGCAATCGTTAGGACACGCATGAATTCTTTTGTAACTCATGCCAATAGAGCACAAAATCCATTTTGCCTCGTAGGTTCGACTGGGAATTTCATTATCATCTGACAACATATCTTTCAAGATTGTTAATAATTCTTTGAAGCTTTTATCAGACCATCCATTACTCGCTTTTAAGTTGTACAACTTTAATATCGCAGTATTGTGAATTTAGTACAACCATTATATAATGGTTTCTCTGAATCACTCAAAAAACTCTCAAACATTTTAGGACAATCCCGAAGATCTTCTTCAACTACTTTTGCAATCTCCTCAACTCGGTCTGGCTCAAATGTATCTGTGTCAAAATCAGTCGAAGCATTCTCAAAATTAATGTTTCGTTTTTTTTCTTCTCACCATGTCTTATCCAACATGTAAAGCTATGATCAATTCCATTCCATACTAAATGTCCTTCCAATTCATCTTCTCTAACGCGTTTTCCAAAACAACATTTTAAACAAGGACAAACGACTCTATTTGGATCTTTTGCATTCTTCACTACAAACTCAACAAACTCCTTCACTCCATTTTCATACTCTTTTGACAATCGATTGGCAGAAATCCATTTCCGGTCCATATTATATAACCTATATAAATGCAGTTACACAAATAATAAGCTATTGATAACATTATACCAATATATAGGAAAATGAAAACCAAGGTCCAATTCTGATTTCAAAACAGAACAGATCAACAAATTTAAAAAACGAATAGATTTTATATGATTTATTATGTAACAATTTGTTAGTTTTAATGACAACAACAAATTAATAAATACAGTACTTGAGAGGAGGAGCAGTAGATGGTCGCACAGTACGTAGAGGAGAGGAGGGTTCCCAGAGTAGAGGAGATGATGGTTTGTAAATTTATTTTAAATTTGTTTTTGTTTATTTAAAGAAAATGATTTTTACTTAAAGTGAATGATTTTACAACGCTTGTGTAATAAGCGCTCTAATAGGGCCTTTAATTATGTGAAAGCGCAAGACTTTTACAGCGCTTGTAAAAAAAACGCTCTAATAGGTCATTTAATTATGTGAAAGTGCAAGTCTTTTACAGCACTTGTCCAAAAAGCGTTTTAAAAGCTATGCAACATCATATGAGAGTGGTATATTTTACAGCGCTTGTTTTTAAAGCGTTTCAAAAGCGTTGTAAAACATTATGTGAGGGCGCTTCATTTTACAGCACTTGTCAAAAAAGCGTTGTTATACCCTCCATTATTTTTAAAATATATTTACAACAGCGCTTGTATTTAATAAGCGCTATAAAATGTTATTTTTGAAGTAGTGTCTCCTCAAATCATAATTTAACTAACAAATGTCAAAATTATAAAGTTGGACATCATGTTTCAAATTCAAACACGTGACATCACAATTATGAATGAGTTTCTAATAAGATTTATATTCTTTTGTTTACAGACAAAAAAAAGAGCGGTGTTCTCTTTTATGTAGTTAAACATAATAATAACACTGATTCAAAACAATAATTAAATATTTCTAAACTCGTCATACACATATCCCTTTATATATGTATTAATCATTTAATTTGATTAGTTTCATTGGTACATTTGTTCTTTATTTAGTGGATGAATGTTATTCTCGTCTAAAAATATAGATCAACATTGAGCGAGATTGATAGTGGTGAATCTCCATTGAAGGTGGCTCTTTTGTTGATAATGATGGCGATGGTTCTGTTCTAGAGAGAGATGTTAAGTTCTTGTCAAATGCACGCTGATGTCAAAGTCAGTATAAGCATAATACAGCAAATGAATTGGAAATTTGAGATATCGTGATTAGGGAAAGTTATGCTCTTTATATAGGAAGTGGGAGATGTCCATTCACGAGGATAATATATCTAGGCCATATGAGCAACTAAGACCACATATATAATCGACTCCTTCGATTCATATTGAATCCATTATCTCTATGTAATATGAGTCTATGAGATTGACACAACCCTTGCTTGTTGAGCCCAAAAGAAGAAGATGCTCTAAATGATTGAGCGACTAAAACATTAGGTACTAAACAAATGCAAACATAAGAATATAAGTTGGAAACTTCAAAACTAGAAAAAAAACCACGATCATTGTGTAATAATAATAAGAGAATAATACTATATGATTTTTTTAAAATACATAGATTTCTCTCAAACATCTATTGGATCCCAATACAACCACATTGTCTAAGGCAAATACCTAAAATACTTCTCGGAACACGTTAGCACAAAAATATAAGAGAAAATAAACAATCATATATAAGCTTAAAGTGTTTCTATGAGATTTATCTTGCAACAAACAACAAGCCCATATGTATAGTCTAGGTCTTCCTCTTTCTATATAATAATAGGCAATATGAGACAATTTTCAAAATAATTTAATTTCAATCAAACTCAACAATCTCTACCTTATTGAAAATGATACATCTTATGCTTTAATTGTCTACTCCGACAATCATAGTTCAAAAGAACCATCATATTTCTGTGTAAATTATAGCATCACCATATCAAAATTATGTCATGTTATGGTGTTTGGATCATGAAACTTTTACCACATATTACGATAGCCACGAATGCTGCTTGTTGTGCCGTTTTGGTGCCTATCGCCTTTATCGTTATCTATGGGAGTCAGTTAAAACTCTCTCCAACGTCGAGATCTCAAGGCAATCCATGAACTCTCTCCCTCCCTTGTATTTGGATATCTCAGTTTGTCATTTTTGATAATCGAACAACCATAAAACCCTCTTTTTTTCCATAGGTTTCCGTCTCACACTCTCTATCATCTCTCCACAACATAATCTCAGCATTAAAAACAAAACTATTTTGATTGAAAATATTTTTAAGCAATTATTGATAGTTGGACATGAGATGAAACATGTCTAATAGTCAGCTGCATTTTAATACACATCTAAGCACTAAAATCTCCTCTACTTTTCTTCTTGTCTCCAATCTTCAATAGTTCCCTAATATCATCTTCTATTTAATCTTTATCATCAAGACCTCTTTGTAACCATCTCTACATTTTTTTTAAATCTCTATATCGCTTTTATATATCACACCGAATTTTCTATTTAATTAGTAGTATAAGTGTGTGAGGAGATTTAAAATTCTCTAAGAGTTAATTATCATGTGAAGAAAAAAATAATATGCAAAAATGAGTTTTAGCTTTAAGCAAAAATAGTTGGGCTATGTCATTGTTGTATCCTTTAATAATAAAAGAATAAAAATATTTGAAGAAAAAACATAAGATCGGGAGTGAAACAACAATCAAATAAAAAACATGTCATCAATAAATTATTGATTGAAATGGATTAAAGTCTTCTAAAGTGAACAATTTCTTTTAGACAATAAAGTGGATAATATAAACTATTGATGATTAAAATCAACTGTGAATATAATCTACAAATACATAGTCATAAATAGTTATAATATCAATCATTAATTTTTTACTTTAGTATTTCTCACTTTAGAATAATCAAATTTGATATTGACATGTTTGGTCTTTATCAATTATAATTTATTTTACCTTTAGAATTGATTCTTATTTGAAGTTTAAATTTGTAACTTTTGACTTTGAACATAATTTTTAGACTTAAATTTGTTGTTCAAATAAGCTTTGTTTAATTTCTTATAAGTTCCCTCTATCAAAGATAATCACATTTAATATGTGTCTGACACAAAATGCAAGTACATGTCCTAATAGAGATTCAAATTCACACTCACTATCTTGTTAGAGTCTAGCATTTTCCGCTAGACCCAACTCCCATTAATTTGATCAAGGCAATCTTACATGAGGAACACTAATAGAAAATTGAGTTTTTAATTCAACAGATTTAAGTCGTTTACGTGCCTCCAGACTTAACAAATGAGGCGGAGGTATATTTAAGTTGGTTGTCCATATAAACGAGTTAACAAAATGATGCGGTGATTGTAAATATGTTAAACACGATTAACATGGTTATATTGGCAACCGACTTAAGAGATACGATAAAAATAAAATTAAAAAATTAATATATCACATCATACTCCATGTGGCTAAATCGGTTAATTGGTAAACCACTTAATAAAATGAGGCGGTGACAATTTTGTAAATATTTAAAACTTGTTTAATACGGTTATATTGATAACCGATTTAAAGATAAAATGCCATATAATAAAATGAAGCGGTGGCAATTTTATAAATATTTAAAACTTATTTAATGCGGTTATATTGACAAGACTTAAAGATAAAACGTCATTTAATAAAAAGGTGGCAATTTTGTAAATATTTATGCCATTTAATAAAATGAGGCGGCGACAATTTTGTAAATATTTAAAACTTATTTAATGTGATTATATTGATAACCGACTTAAGACAGGTTAAAAAAATAAAAGATGTCGTGTATTTAGCATTTTATCTTCCCGCTCCCATAACATCTACGCTCTAAACCTCTTCTTTCTATTCCTAATCTCTATATCGTGAAGCACTTACAACTTGAATTCGACTTTACAACCGTTGCCGTTTTATCGTCATCACTTCATCAATTCATTAAGACAGGTTTGATTCTCAAGTTAAATTACATATTTTACATATTTCATTTTTTAGAAATTTCATTTTTTAGAATTTGTGTGGACATAATAGGGAGCAAAACAATAGTATTTTATATAGAAAGCATACAGATAATAAGGTGTAAACTTATAAACATAGTATTTTATTTTATGTATTAAAGACATTAGACATGAATATTTTTAGGGTGAGTTTATTTTAGAATGGAGGGATTGCAACCTATATGTATACGTTGTTACGGCACACACGCTCTTTTGTTTAATATAAATCAATTAAGTTTGCCCTTTTATTTTTTGGCTGAAAAAAACTCTTCAACAAAAGCGAAAATGATTCAACTAATGCTCAAGTCCACATTCAAAAGAAGTTGTACGAGGAAAAAAGAACTTGTTACCTAGCACCTTATCTCATAAAGTAAGTATTTTCTATTATATACATCGTTTATGTTGAATATAAAGAGTATTGAGAGACATATGGAATAACCCGTGTGTTTCAACTACACAGCGGAATCTCTTTATATAGACACAGGGTATTAAATAACCCTAATTTATAGTAATACTAACGGGCCAGAATACTTACATACTTACAACCCATATAATTATTTACATTCTAATATAATATTTAACACTCCCCTCAAGCTGGAGCATATAAATCAAATGCACCTAGCTTGTTACATATATAACTAATTCTAGGACCTCGCAATAACTTTGTAAACACATCTGCTAACTGATAATTGGATTTGACAAAGCTGGTGATGATGCACCCGATTCAATCTTTTCTTTAACAAAATGGCAGTCAATCTCAATATGCTTGGTCCTCTCATGAAAAACAGGATTCGAGGCAGTGTGCAATGCAGCTTGATTATCACATATTAGTGTCATTGTGCTGGTCTCTTCAAATTGAAGTTCTTTCAGTAACTGTTTCAGCCAGATGAGTTCACATGTTACTAGTGCCATGGCTCTGTATTTTGCCTCAGCGCTGGATCTTGCAACAACATTTTGTTTCTTACTCTTCCAACATATTAAATTTCCTCCGGTGAGTACACAATACCCGGAAGTTGATCGTTTATCTATGGGTGAGCCTGCCCAATCGGCATATGAGTAGCCAATTATCTGAGTATGTCCTCTATCTTCATAAATGAGACCTTTTCCAGGTGCACTTTTGATGTATTTAAGAATCCGGATTACAATATCCATATGTTCTTGGCAAGGAGAATTTAAGAACTGACTTACCACACTGACAACAAAGGAAATGTCAGGACAAGTGACTGTGAGATAGTTTAATTTGCCAACCAATCTCTTATATCTTCCTGAATTTGATAGAGGCTCCCCCTGATTGGGTAGGAGTTTGACATTTGGATCCATAGGAGTATCAACTAACTTGGCATTTAGTAGGCATGTTTCTTCAAGAATATCCATAGCATATTTTCTTTGTGAAATTACAAGGCCATCCTTGGATTGAGCTACTTCAATACCCAGAAAATAACGGAGTTTACCAAGGTCTTTAGTCTGAAATTTATTTGAGAGATGTTGTTTTAACTGGAGTATTCCTTGCTGATCACTACTAGTTATAACAATGCCATCCACGTAAACAATAAGATAGATGCACCCTTGAGCTGAGTGATGATAAAATATAGAGCGATCGGCTTCACTACGGATCATACCAAATTCTTGTACTACCGAGCTAAATCTGCCAAACCAAGCTCTAGGAGACTGTTTAAGACCATAAAGGGACCTGTGTAGCCGACAAACCATGTTGGAAGACTCCCCCTGAGCAACAAACCCTGGTGGTTGCTCCATATACACTTCCTTTTAAAGATCACCGTGCAAAAAGGCATTTTTAATGTAAAGCTGATGGAGGGGCCAATGTCGAATTGCTGCAATGGAGAAAAATAGTCTGAAAGATCCATTTTGGCAACCGGTGAGAAAGTATCATTGTAATCAAACCCAAAAATCTGAGTATATCCCTTGGCTACCAAACGAGCCTTAAATCGATCAATCTTACCATAATGACCAACCTTCACTATATAAAGCCAACGACGTCCGACTAACAACTTCCCATGAGGTAAAGGGACCAATTCCCAAGTACCACTGCTTTGTAGAGCACACATCTCATCAAGCATTGCTTGCCTCCACTCAGGGTGGAATAATGCTTCACCTGTAGTTTTAGGAATAGAAACAGAAGACAAGGAGGACAAGCAAGTGTAATGTAAAGGAGAAAGATGATGATAACACAAATCAATAAAATGAGGAGATGGATTACGGGTGGTGCGAATATCCTTACGAAGAGAAATGGGAAGGTCAGGCTCAGGTGGCAGGGCCGGATCCTAAGGTGGCGTCAGAGGAGAGTTTGTAACGGGAGCAGGAACAAGCACAATAGAGGATAAGCGACGACACTGATATGTTTGTAGTGGTTGTGGAGGTTGGGGGGAAGACTAGGCAGGTTCAATAGAAATATGAGTACGTGGAAGAAGGATAACTACTTGAGGAGGTTCGGGATTAATGTCCTGATAGGGCTCAGTAGCTATATGGGTAGGTTTAAAATATTGTACAAACTCAAAAAAGGTAACATCGGCTGATGTAACGTAGCGGTGTAGTGTGGTAGAATAACAACGGTAGCCCTTTTGGGACCGATGATAACCGAGAAAGACACACTTGAGTGACCGAGCTGATAATTTGTCCAAATCAGGGGATAAATTGGGAACATAACACGTGGACCCAAAGACACGAGGTGGTAGTGGGTGAAGTGGGGTATGGGGAAAGAGGACCTAATGGGGGATATTGTCATCAAGGACAGAAGATGGCATACGGTTAATAAGGTAGCAAGCCGTTAAGACTGCATCCCCCCAAAAACGGAATGGAACATTGCCATGGAGAAGTAAGGTTCGTGTGGTTTCAATGAGATGCCGATTTTTGCGTTCGACTACCCCGTTTTGCTGAAGTGTATGAGGACATGATGTTTGGTGTAAAATACTGTTGGAAGCCATAAAATTTTGAAATTGGTGAGACAAATATTCTCGAGCATTATCACTTCTTAAGGTACGAATGGAAACTCCAAATTTGGTTTTAATTTCTTTATAAAATTGCTCAAAGATGGAAAACAATTCAGTTATATTTTTCATTAAAAATAACCACGTATAACGAGAATAATCATCAATAAAATTAACAAAATACTTAGACTCTAAAGTAGACACAATACGAGAGGGACCCCAAACATCAGAGTGAACTAAAGCAAAGGGAGAGGATACTCTTTTATTGACTCGATCAGGAAAATTACTACGGGTGTGTTTCCCTAACTAACACGACTCACAATGTAAAGTAGATAACTTAGACAAACTAGGCACCAATTTTTGTAGTTTGGTAAGACTTGGGTGTCCTAGCTGAGCATGGATAGTATGGGGGGACTCTATGGCAGAACACGTCTTGGATGTTGTAGAAAGGTAATAGAGGCCTTGTGACTCACATCCGACGCCAATCGTCTGTCCCGAATTCCGGTCTTGCAAGGTAACATTATCATTAGTGAAAGTAATAATACAGTTATCAGACCGAGTCAATCGACTAACTAAAAGTAAATTAAAGGGGCATCCAAGTACATAGAGAACAGATGCAATTGAGATAGAAGGGAGAATATGGACAGTGCCAACTCCTTGAGACCGGGTTTGAGTACCATTGGCAGAAGTTATAGTAGGTAAAAAATCAGATGTAGAGAGTGAAGAAAAGAGACCTTTATTACTAGTAACATGATCAGACGCACCAAAATCAAGAACCCAAGGGAAGATGAATGAGAGAGGTAAACAGATTAGTTACCAGTGTGTGCAACCGAAGTAGGAGAACTAGAGTTCGGATGACTCTGAACCCATCGGAGAAAATCTTCATAGTTTGCCGAGGAGCCTTGTGGAGATGGTGTAGTCTAAATAGTGGCACAAGGATCAAGCTGGGTTGCATTTATTGAAGGAGAAGGCTTGCCATGTAACATCCAACAACGATCAATAGTGTGTCCAAGCCGATGACAATGCTCACATTTGGGACGAGGCTTAGAGCTGGATGGTCCTCCACGAGAACGTTGTTGATTATGTCCTTGAGATGCAAGGGCATCAGTGTCACCTGGAACTGAAGTAATAGACTGCTCAACTGGATGTTTTGCTAGTACTCGAAGGAGGATCGCTGAAGTAGTAGACA
This sequence comes from Cicer pinnatifidum, assembly GCA_037974775.1. Taxonomy (NCBI): domain Eukaryota; kingdom Viridiplantae; phylum Streptophyta; class Magnoliopsida; order Fabales; family Fabaceae; genus Cicer; species Cicer pinnatifidum. The sequence goes on along the minus strand of JBBPBR010000006.1, from coordinate 4,443,481 downwards.
TATCCAGAACAGTAACATACCCCAAAATTTGATCACGAGTTGCAGAGTACTCTTGGGGTAGGCCATAGAGTGCAAGAAGCATGAAGAAGGTGTTGCGTTGATCCAACTCCTTCTTCTGTTCAACTGAATTACTTGCATCAGGAGGGAGAAGCTCATTAAAGTCATGAAGTGCACTATGAACGGTGCCAAGATATGCAGAAATAGAACCATCGAGTGACTTCGGAGTAATGATGTTCAACAAGCGGTGAAAAACTCCATAGAGACGTTGTGTGTCGTTAGTATAGAGTGCCTTTGCTTGACTCCAAACCGATTCACACGTGAGATGCGGATGAAAATTCAGTTTGACATCTGGATGAAGTGTAGACTTAATGACACTACACAACTGAGCATCAATCTGACTCCATTTGGATATTTCAGTCACACTCACCTTTTTAGGGTTTTGGGTGAGGTGATCCTTGTAACCTTGACCATGTAGCCATAGTTTGATGTCGGCAGCCCAACTATCATAATTTGATCCATTCAATTTTTCAACTGAGAGAGAAGAAGTGATGTAGTTAGTGAAGATACTCTTTGTTTCATACTGAGATGCCATGGTCAGCAAAGATTGTTAGAAAACGCGTTGGAACCGGGAAAACAAGGGCTGTTTGAACTAGAAGTTGTATATCAGTAACTCGAAACTGAAAACTGAGGGCATATATGGAAACAAGAGGCCGAGGCGAGTGCGGTGGAAGAAGCGGCACCGTGAACGGCTGCCGAACGCGCCGTCACGTGCAGTGGCCATGGGCGGCGCGTGGATCTCACGCGCATGAATGCAGTCGACGCGTGAGAGCGTGTGAGGGCGCGTGAGAAGGTTTCTGAAGGCGCGACGGAAGGGTTTGGCCGATCTGGGGTGTACGGCGTTGATGGAGTGGTCGTTCGTCGAAAAAACTCGTCAAAAACAGTGACGGTCAGTGGCGATTGCGACGATAGAGCGTGAACGTCTGAACAAAAACTGAGGAATCAACGTATCAACGGCAGAGGGGGGCAAACCGGAGTTGAGAACACGGTTTGCCGAAAAATATTCACCAGAGACAGTGGGTCGACCGGGGTAGTTGACGATTAGGGTTGTCTCTTAATTGGCTCTAGATACCATGTTGAATATAAAGAGTATTGAGAGACATATGGAATAACCCATGTGTTTCAACTACACAGCGGAATCTCTTTATATAGGCACTAGGTATTAAATAACCCTAATTTACAGTAATACTAACGGGCCAAAATACTTACATACTTACATCCCATATAATTATTTACATTCTAATATAATATTTAACAGTTTATAATAGAGAAAATTGAATATAACATATATTTAATTGTGTATTGTAGTCGTCATTGGCAATTGCTTATTATCAATCCTAAGGAGCGCAATATAGTCTTTATATGTTCATTGGGAAGGAAGCCAGATGAAAAAATATGTCACATTGTTGATTTGTAAGTATTTAATTTATTTATATTGTTCATAAGTATTGTAATATGTTTTATAACACAATTTCAATAATTATTTTTATTTTGTAGAGCTTTCGAAGGTTATTATAAGTTGCTAGGTTTAAGAGTTACACCGAAGATAACATGGAGTTTTTCTATAGTAAGTTGTTTAAAAATAAATAACTTCATTTATAATATTCGAAAAAATTTATGCATTTAATATTTTTTTTTGTGATTTCAATTTTAAAGTCAAAGACAAACTTCAAATTATGAGTGTGGCTATTATGTCATGTTACATATGTTAAACATTGTAACAGCTGATATTGTTGATTCTTGGATGCAAGTACGTAAATTTCTTAAAAGTTGTTACTGATTGTGTTTTTGTATATTCGTATGATAAAAAATTATAATTTGTTATTGATTGTGTTTTTTTAATATTGGTATGATAAAAATCAAGATTCAATCGATATTGATTGAGTTTTTTTTTTCCAGATATTTGACGACTCGACATCATTTCATCCGGATCAAATTAAAGAAGTTCAAGAACGTTGTGTGGATTTTATTTTGGAATTAATTGAAGAAAATGACGATGCTTGAATATATATCTATTGAATATTGCTAAATGTGATTTTGTAATTTTGTTAATTGACATCTAAATCATTTTTCGTCTTGCCAAGAGTAATCAGAAATGATAGACATTCTTTGTACTCTATTTTGTATGAACTTCTATTACGGTATATTTTGGCTATTATATAATTATATAAAATTGTGGTTAAAAGTACAAAATTTTAATTTGAAATTTAATACGAAATATTGTATTTATGTAAATGATAAAATTATTATAAAAAATAAAATAAAATTTAACTGTATCTATTAAGGTTGTTGATCAAAAGAACCGACTTAAAAAGATAATTTGTTGAACTGAATTTGATGTTTAAGTCGGTTAAGTTTAACCAACTTAAAAGGACGAAGCTCTGTTAAGTTGGTTCATAAAACGACTTAAAAAATAACATGTTTATTAAGTCGTTTGGTGTTAACTCGGACACGGAACTGACTTAAAATGTACATTTTAACTGACTTAAAAAGGTAAAATTATACTAGTGGAAAAAAAAATACACAAAGTTTGACTCAATTTTCACTTAGGTCATTTAAATTTATTTTTTCTGAATATTGACCTTTAAATTACATTCGTTTGCACCATTAGTCTATAAGAATTATTAAATTACGCGTGCAGTCCTTTAATTTTGAAAATTTTCTCAAATTACTATTATGAAATGTTAAGATCTAATAAAAACATCGCAATAATTGACTCTCCATAGCTACTTTGCATGTAAAGGAAGTTAAAAATATTGATTATGTGAGTATACATATATTACCTTGTTTTTAAGGTTAAATGTGTGTTTAAATTATTGTAGAAAAAATCACAAAATAGATACTATTTATAAGATTTGATGAATGTTTTTTAAATGATTAGTATGAGAAATATATTGTTGCAATATTGTGTAGAGTTTTAAATGATCAAAAATTTTCAATTAAATTAATTGTTGTCAAAATTAAAATAAAAAACAAACAAAAATTAAATTAAATTTAAAGGACTATATATATTTTCACCTTTACATAAATATATTCTTATCAATTGCTAATACCGCACAAAACCAAACACATAATAAAAAAAAACAATCAAATCAAATAAATAGTCTAAATACAAAGTATTTGGACAAATAAATAAGAAAAGTCTCTGCAGTCATGTCACCACCCACATGGGCTGATGTAGAATATATAAAACAAAAGGAAGAAACTCCACGAAAAAGACAATTCAAAAGTGTGTCTTACGGTGCATGTCTTAACTTCTTAGAATAAGAAGATAGATTGCACTCCACATATTTTTTAAATAATAACAAGTGTGTAATATATTGTTGGATTAAATATATTTTTAATTTGATATAAAATTTTAATCTTTCGTTTTTAGATCTGAAAAAAATATATAATTTTTAGTTTATATGATAATATCTTGTTTGTATATATATTTAGTTTCAAAATAAAATTAATAAAAATATAAAGTTATAATATTGTAAACATATTTTAAAAAAAATTATTCAAAAATAAATGTTAATTTATTTTTTGGATAAACAAATATTAATATATAAATATATTATGTTAATATTTTCTCCTTGATCAGTGTTAAACCTTAACCTACTCACCTTCAACTCCTTTGATATTTTAATTGAAACTAATTGAACTATCTATCCTCTAAAATAAAATATATTTTAAATTCACAAATAAATTAAAGCTACAGTTAACATGGAAATTTTATAAGGAGTAAATTTTTTAAACTAAAAAAGAAATGTTGAAAATTTATATCAATTAAAAATATATTTAATTATAAATTTTATAAATATATAGAGATTTATTAATGATCACCTACTTACTTTTTTGAAGCAGTGTATTAATAAGTTAAAACTAAAAAAGATTCTTATAGAGATTTATTTACTAGAATATACCCCTTGAGAAAAACTAATAAGTATGTTCTAGCATTTCTATATAGAAAAAAGAAAAAATTGTAGATAACTAATCAAATAAATAAATAAAGAAGAGACTACATTGAGAAGTGTGTGTAAGAGGCTCTATGTTACAATATTGTATATAATATATAACTAACAAGTAACAATCACTCCCATTTGCACCTTCCATTTTCAATCACTGAAAATAATTTTTCAATCAAATGGGTATCCCTCACTTTCTTGTTATTCCATACCCAATCCCAGGACATGTGAATCCCCTTATGCAATTATCTAATATTTTAGCCAAAAACAATTGCAAGATCACTTTTCTCAACACAGAATTCAGCCACAAAAGAACCAACAACAACAACAATATTTCTAAAGACAACCTCAAAAATGATCAACCAACAACAATAAACTTTGTCACACTCCCAGATGGTTTGGAACCTGAAGACAACAGAAGTGATCATAAGAAAGTTATATTCTCAATGAAAAGAAACATGCCTAATTTGCTCCCTAAGCTTATAGAAGATGTTAATGATTTAGATGTTGAAAATAAAATATCTTGTATTGTTGTCACTTTTAATATGGGTTGGGCCTTGGAAGTTGGATTTAATTTGGGAATTAAAGGGGTTCTTCTTTGGACTGCTTCAGCTACTTCTTTGGCTTATTGTTATAGCATCCCTAAATTAATTGATGATGGAATCATGGATTCAGCAGGTTAGAATTATTTATTGTTTTTTTTTTCAAGTAGATTCACACAATGAGGAATCCTGGGCATTATCTCTAACACAAATTATATATTCTTCAAATTTAAAAATTGTTTATCTTCAAATATATTTATGTATAAGTGCATTAAAAAAAATATTTGAGTGTGAAAGTGATGTTTTGAGTCAAAAACTGTAAATTCATTCATCAAGTCAAAATCAATTTTATACATATGAAATCAATTTTAACTCTCTCAATTATATTCGAGAATAGATGAACATGTTAAAATCAATTTTATACTTATAAAATTAATTTCAACTCCCTTAAAGTGGAATGAAAGATACACTAAGTTAATAAAATACAAACTTGTGTTAAAAATAAAAGTTGAAGTTAGGGAATCACATAGACTAATTCAAAAAATTAAATCTCTTTGATGTGTTTATATATGGGTAAAGTTTGGAGTGTTTGATACAAATTGCTTCTACTATTTTTTTTTTTCATCTTAACTGCTCCCACTTATTTTGTTACCCAGAAGCATCAATTTTAGTTGTTTTGTTTGGCTGTGGCAAAAAAAAAAAAAAAGGTGTATAGAGCCATTTTTAGAAACTAGGGTAGCTTAAAACATGTCTTCTTTAGTTTTTTCACAAATTCTTTGTACACCAAAATTTAAGAGTAAAAATTACTAATTTAGAAAAATTAATATGCTAGAATTAACAGAAAGGTCAGGAAATTGTAGCACAAAACTTGACTTATACATTAGACATGTCACTAACACATCAACATTAGAAATAATTTGAAACAAATAAAAAATAATTAAATATAATCAATATATCAATATCATTTCACTTGCAAACACCGAAACACATCTTCGAATAGTGTCTATGCTACTTTAAGTTTCTACGATCTTCTCATATTTTTTAGCTACCACATGTATCCATAGAACATTAATTGCATTGCTCAAATATCAATATTTCAATAAACATTTCTTTAAACTAGGAGAATCAAGCCACATGTAACATATATGTGACACCTTCAGTTGATATAATAATATTTATGAGAAATTGTCATCAATAACTTCACCTTAGTGATCTTGGTATCTCATTAATTACTACTACTGGAACTTATATATTATATATTTCACTCGTCAAGAAAAGTTTATAACATAATTAATGTCTGTTTTATGTATAGATATATTAAAATATTATATGTATTTGTATACAATTAAAAAAAACCGTTATATTAGGGACACATTTTTTGTCAAAATGGGTGCTTATATTTAGGGATGAAAGGAAAGAGAATGAAAGTACAAATATGAAAGCTTTCATGATTTCCTTTTTTTCATATTTCCTGACCATTGCAGGAATTCCAATCAAAAAACAAGAAATTCAACTCTCTTCAAATATGCCTAAGATAGACACTGCAAACTTTCCATGGAGGGCCCATGATAAGATCTTATTTGATCATATTGCACAAGAGATGCAAACCATGAAATTAGGACAATGGTGGCTTTGCAACACAACTTATAATCTTGAACATGCAACATTTTCCATATCACCAAAGTTCCTCCCACTTGGCCCATTTATAGAAAATAATAGCAACAAAAGTTCATTTTGGCATGAAGACACAACTTGCATAGATTGGTTAGATAAACAAGAACCTCAATCGGTCATATATGTTTCCTTTGGTAGTTTGGCAGTAATTGACCAAAACCAATTTAATGAACTAGCTTTAGGACTTGATCTCCTTAACAAGCCTTTTCTTTGGATCGTTCGTCCGAATAATGACAACATAGTAAGTTATGAATACCCTGATGAGTTTCTTGGAACTCAAGGAAAGATTGTTGGTTGGGCGCCGCAAAAGAAGATATTGAACCATCCTGCTATTGCTTGTTTCATTAGTCATTGTGGATGGAATTCTACCATTGAAGGTGTATATTGTGGTGTACCTTTTTTGTGTTGGCCATTTGCTGGGGATCAATTTATTAACAAGTCATATATTTGTGATGTGTGGAAGGTTGGACTTGAATTAGTTAAAGATGAAAATGGATTTATATCAAAGGAAGAGATATGGAAGAAGGTGGAACAATTGCTTGGAGATGAAGACATAAAAGATAGGTCATTGAAACTAAAGGAATTTACATTGGATAACATAGTAGATGATGGTCACTCTTCAAAGAATCTCTTAAACTTCATCAATTGGGCCAAGTAATAATAATTTAATAATTGTTTCATAGTTGTTGTATTATGGTTTTTTATCAAAAATAAAATTGAACATACGCTAAGTTAATACCATAAAAAAAAATTTGTACGTTCAACAAATTTTAAGTTAATTAGAGAATCACATTGACTAATTCCACAAATTAATTCTACCTGATGTGTTATTATACATAGATGGGTAATGTTTGGAGTGTTTCATACAAATTAATTACTTCTACTATTTCATACTTACCAAAGTGTACTTTACTAATTCCTTGATTTATTATGACATACAATTAAAACTTATTCATCAGTATAAACTAAAATGGCGAGTTATATTCTGTACAAGGGTTATAATTGGTATATTGTGCATAACATTTTTATACTATTAAATTAAAAAAATTCACCAATTTACGGTAGACTCTCAACACCAAATCTTTTTTCCATTAACTATCATTATCTCAAAAAATATAAGTATATATCCTTAAAAGTGCTATTTATAGGAAGTTGTTTCTTGAGAATAAAATATTTATTGGAAGATAAAATTCAAATTAATAGAAGAGATTTAATAATATTCATAAAATTTAATTTAACTGTCAAATGCTAATATTATTAAATTATATATTATATTTTAAATTTAAATTTTAAACTTTGTAATAGTGTGAATTTTTTATTATTTTATACACAAACAAAAAAAAATGTATGACAAACATCTCTATTATCCTATTATGAAATTAAAATTAATATTATATCAACAAATATTAAATCGATTGAATTATTATCATTTAAAAAATAAATATTACATTGAATAAATAATTTGTTATTCTTAAACATTTAAAAAAATAAAATTGAAAAAAAAAACTCAATAACCTAACTAAATATTGATATAAGCTTTAGAGAAGTTTTTTTCTAGGAAGCTGAATAAATTTTCCCTAAACCTCAATATTTTCCTTAATCATGACTGCCGACACTTTACATTATTGGCAGATAATTGCAAAAGATCCTATGATTACATCATGACTGCTGACACCTTTTTAACCGATCTCAAAATTTGATAAGAATTGTGTTTAAGTGCATTCATAAACAAATTATATACACTCACATGGTGAAGAATTTATAATCGTTTCCGTGAGAGCGAACGTTTTACAGTTCAAATTTATTAATTTTTTTTTGGTTTAATTGCAGTTTTAGTCCTCTTATTTTCACTGAATTGCGAAAGTAGTGCCTCAATTTTGTTTTTCTCCAGTTTTGGTCCTCTAAACAGAATTTTAGTCCAAAACTTAATGAAATTTCATTTTTTAAAGTCGTACTACACCATTTATGATCATAAATTTCAGGTACAATTGTTATAAATAAGATCTTGAGGCATGGTTTGACTTAAATAAATGCAAAAAAAATGAAATTTCATCAAATTTTAGATCAAAATTCTATTTGCAGGACCAAAACTAGGTCTAGAACTGCAATTAAACCATTTTTTTTACATTCAAATCAAAATATACGTTTTATAAATTGTTTGATTCACAACTTGTTATTGTGGTGTGAATTATATATATAGTCAAACAGACCAAAGTTTCAAATTAAACTATGAGAATATATATTGTCCGTTTAAATAGGTTTGATCTAATAGTTCATATTAATTCAGTTATATGCTCATGTGAGCTAATTGTCTTGTCGTGGTTTTTCGTGTATGACCCGATCCACTCTTTAGAATCCTAATTGATGTTTGTGTTTGTATCTCTATTTTAATAAAATTAGATTTTTTTAAAGTGAGAAATTAGTAAAAAAAAATCAATTACTATTATGACTGATCATATATTTGTAGATTATATTGATCATTGATTTTAATCATCACTAATTGATATTATCTATTTTATTGTCTAAAGTAAACTCTCCACTTTAGAAGAGTTTAATCTATTTCAAAGAATAATTTATTGTTGACATGTTTTTTACTTCATTGTTGTTTTACTCTTAGATCTTATTTTTGTTCTTCAAATATTTTTATTCTTTTATTATTAAAGGATACAACAATGACATATTTCTACTTTTTGCTTGTTAGTTTTTGCTTAACATAATAATTAACTCTTAGAGAGAGTTTAATTTGGCCACCGTAAAAGACAAATGTCTTGAAATTTGAAGTCTCCTCACACACTTACATTGCTAATTAAAAAAAAAAAAAACTAGTTGTGATATATAAAAGCGATATATAGAGACTTAAAAAAAATGTAGAGATAGTTACCGAAAAGTCTTGATAATAAAGGTTAAATAGAAGATGATATTAGGGATTTATCGAAGCTCATAGACGAAAATGAAGGTATAGAAGATTTTAGTGCTTAGACATGTTTCATCTCATGCCCGACTAACAAGAATTGTTTAAACTTTTTCTCAATTTGTTGTGTTGTTCTTAATGTTGAGATTATGTTATGGAGAGATGATAGAAAGTGTGAGACGGAAACCTATGGAAAAGTTAGGGTTTTATGGTTGTTCTATAATCGAAAATGACAAACCGAGATATCCAAATGCAAGGGAGGGCGATAATTCATGGATTGTCTTGAGATCTCGGCGTTGGAGAGAGTTTTAACTGATTTCCATGGGTAACAGTAGAGGCGATAGACACAAAGACGACGTGACAAGCAGCAGTCGTGGCTATCGTAACATGTTGCGCAAGTTTCATGATCCAAACACCATAACAGGACACCATTTTGATCTGGTGTTATATTTTACACATAAGCATGATGGTTGATGAGGATCTAAAAGGAGCTAATTAGGAAGAAAATAAAGAATATTTCAAGTCAAAACTTTATAATAGTTTTATTTGTGTTTAATTTGAATTGTAATAAATTTAGTTAAGTAGTGTAATCTCAATATGGGTCCTGAGAATTAACTTTTGGCTTGTTTTAGGAATAAGGTAAATACTTTTTTAAATACCTTGTAAGAGTCTCATTTTGAATAACTTTGAAATGAATTAGAATTTCTCTAATGAGAATTGTGAGTGAGATGTGTCTACTCTTTGAGTTCTTGGATTAGAACTTACTTGAATTTTATCAATGAATTCTTTACCATTGTGGCGATTTCACATTGGAATCATCCTTAAATTAGAAACAATATTATTAATTCGCCCAACTAATAAACTTTTGGAGGTTGTTTGATGACTGACCACCTTCTACCATATTATTGATAGTCATTTCCTTCATTTTCAAACACATTTCTTTTATGTCATCATCATCAAGTACTTGATCCACCTTCCTCTGTATCTCTTGCTTTAATATAAATCCATTTTCATCTTTTTCTAATGGAAGTCCATTCTTCCACACATCACATATATATGATTTATTAAGAAATTGGTCAGTCAAAAAAGGCCAACAAATAAATGGTACACCAGCATGTACACCTTCAATGATAGAATTCCAACCACAATGACTAACGAAACAAGCAATAGCAGGATGGTTCAATATCTTCTTTTGCGGCGCCCAACCAACAATCTTTCCTTGAGTTCCAAGAAACTCATCAAGGTATTCATAACTTACTATGTTGTCATTATTCGGACGAACGATCCAAAGAAAAGGCTTGTTAAGGAGATCAAGTCCTAAAGCTAGTTCATTAAATTGGTTTTGTTCAATTACTGCCAAACTACCAAAGGAAGCATATATGACAGATCGAGGTGCCTGTTTATCTAACCAATCTATGCAAGTTGTGTCTTCTTTCCAAAATGAACTTTTGTTATTGTTGTTATTTTCAATTAATGGGCCAATTGGTAGGAATTTTGGTGATATGGAAATTGAACCAGGCTCAAGATTATAAGAAGTGTTGCAAAGCCACCACTCTGCTAAATTTATAGTTTGAATCGCTTGTACAATATGATCAAATAAGATCTTATCTGTGCCATGCCATGGTAAGTTTGTTGTGTCCATCATTGGTGTATTGGGGGAGATTTGAATTTCTTGTTGTTTGGTTGGATTTCCTGCAATTCCAGAAGTAAATCATGATAGCCTCAATGTTAATATCTACTAGAGGTAGTAATTAATGTTTTAACCAAATTATTGGTGTGAAATATTTAATGACTTTACTATCTTTTATTCTCTGTCCGAAAATTTGACTAACTAGTTATAACAAAATCTTCCATCTCATTTGTGTTTTTTTATTGTCAAACTATACAAGTTTGATATCTTTGTTAAGAAATCTGAGTTTAGTTCTACTTGGATTATTCTAATGTTGGTATAGTTGAACACAACGTGTTCTTGTGGTATATTTTAATTTGATTAATAAAAAATTTAGTTAAAAAAATATTAAATGTATACATATAAATAATTTATATTGTGTTATATAACATTATTTAAATACTATATATCATGTTAATTAGTTTTATGATATCAAATGATTTTTAACACTAGTAATTAATTTTTTTTAAAAACAATAGTAACA
>JBBPBR010000006.1:4408197-4419522 GCA_037974775.1 Cicer pinnatifidum | reverse complement strand
ATACTTGTTAAATTATTGATATGAATTTTATAAAAATGAATTTTCAAGACACTTTTCTTCCTTGCTATGTGTTGACCAATAGAGTTTATTCTTAATACTTGAATAAAGCATTTTTAAATTATTTAATGTTCTTTCTGGTGCAAGTAAATTAGAGAAATATTAGTTATAAATTGAGAAATCAAGAGATAAATAGTGAAGCACATTGTTAACATGAGAAATTGAGAAGTATTAATTAGTTATAAATTGAGAAATCATGAAACAAGTAATGAGTACATTGCTAACACGAGTTCTTGGTGTGATACAATGTATATACATTATTTTCTTCTTCAACTAAAAGATGGAAAATTATATATAAGTTTTTTTTACGTTTTGTAGAATAGTTGAAATGTCTTATTTCATTTTTAGAAAAATATAAAGAAAATGGCTTTGCAAATGCCATGATTTCTTTCAAATAGTTTTTCTATAGTTATTAAACAAAATATTAATATTTTATTTATTAACTTTTGAAAAAATCCATTTTAATAATTTTGCTTTAAGCTTCATAACGTGTTAGGTCGGTTCTGATCTAACACACTCTCACTTAATGATAAAAAAGAGAACGAAAACCTAAGAACAATCTAAAATCTATAAATAAAATTATAACAATTTAGTAATGATGTCACTTCTTTTCATCCACATCTAATAGCTATATTAGAGAAATTAAAAATCAAGTTTAAAACGGCTAGAATCAAACCTGTTTGATAAACGACCTAGACAAGATGCAAGAACTACCACAAAAAATTACTACAGAAAGGAACCAACCTGCGTGAGAGAAACACCAAGTTTGATGCATAATTGATGGTACTCTTGACTCATTAAACTATATAAGTTTCCCAAGTTATTCTTCAAATATAAACATGCATCATGTCTAACCTCTACAGATATTTCTTGGTTGCAAGAAAATTTCAAAAGCAACATAGTTATCAATGCTACGTAGGGAATCCAGGAATCCATCAAAAAATATCGCATAGCACAACATGTTTTCTTTTATATAAACTAGCATTTGGTTGCAATAAAATTACAAAAGCAACATAGCTATCAATGATGCTTATCAATGCTACGTAGGGAATCCACGAATCCATAAAAAAAGGCCGCATAGCACAACACATAGTTTTATATAAACTATCATTTAAAAGACCATGTATGTTTGAAATCATGGAAAGTTTGATAAAATCACAGTGGAACTGTAATTTTGTAAAAGCGTCAAAAGTATAGCTTTTTTCAAAATCATGTGATTTTTCTAGACTCGTTGCCAATCTGAACATGCATTTTGCTGATCATATCACGTTTTACACCTCCATGAGTAAAAAAAAAAACTCTAATTAAAACTTTGTGATTGCAATTTGTAGGTAACGCCATCCAAGTTAAACTATACAATTTCAGTGATTTCCACTACGCGAAAAATGTCATTTAATAGCGCTCCTTTTACAGCGCTTACTAAATACAAGCGTTGTTGTAAATATATTTTAAAAATAACGGAGCCTATCATAACACTTTTTTGACAAGCGCTGTGAAAAAAGCGCTGTTATAGGGTCATATAGCGTTTGCGCATAATGTTTGTAAGGCTTTTACAGCGCTTGTACAAAAGCGTTGTAAACTGAAGCGCCCTCACGTATTATTTTACAACACTTTTTTCACAAGCGCTGTAAAAGACATGCGCTTTCAAATAATTTAATTACCTATTACAGCGCTTTTTTCACAAGCGCTATAAACGACATGCACTTTCAAATAATTAAATTACCTATTACAGCGCTTTTTTCACAAGCGCTGTAAAATCATTCACTTTAAATAAATATCATTTACTTTTAAATAAATAAAAACAAATTTATGAACCTTCATCACCTCTACTCTAGGAACGCTCATATCCTCTACGTACGGTGCGACCATCTACGTTGTCTCACGTATCTATTAATTTTGTTTTTGTCAAAAAATATTTATTTTTTTAATAATTGAAAACTAATAAATTGTTATATATTAAATCTTTTTTTTTTTTAAATTTGTTGATATGTTCTGTTTTGAAATCTTTTCTATTTTGAAATTGTTATTAGATATGTTGATATTAGATATGATGATATTGATTTCTTTTTGAAATTTATTGATCTGTTCAGTAGCTTATTATTTTTGTAACTACATTTATATAGGTCATATAATATGGATCGAAAATAGATGTTTGCCAATCGATTGTCAAAAGAGTATGAAAATGAAGTGAAGGAGTTTGTTGAGTTTGCAGTGAAGAATGCAAAAGATCCAAATAGAGTCGTTTGTCCTTGTTTAAAATGTTGTTTTGGAAAACGCGTTAGAGAAGATGAATTGGAAGGACATTTAGTATGTAATCGAATTGATCAAAGCTACACATGTTGGATAAGACATGGTGAGAAAAAAATAAAAGGAAACATTAATTTTGAGAATAGTTCGACATATGCTTCATTTGACTTCGATACAGATACATATGAGTCAGACCGAGTTGAGGAGATTGCAAAAGCAGTTGAAGAAGATCTTCGAGATTGTCCTAAAATGTTTGAGAGTTTGTTGAGTGATGTAGAGAAACCATTATATAATGGTTGTACTAAATTCACAAGACTGTCGGCGATATTAAAGTTGTACAACTTAAAAGCGAGTAATGGATGGTCTGATAAAAGCTTCACATAATTATTAACACTCTTAAAAGATATGTTGCCAGATGATAATGAACTTCCCAGTCGAACCTACGAGGCTAAACGAATTTTGTGCTCTATTGGCAAATATATGCATTATTTGAAAAAGCGCTATAAAATACGCACCAAATATATGCATTATAGTGCACACTTTACAGCGTTTTTTTGAAGAAGCGCTGTAAAAGGTGCATAATAATGCATATAATGTGTGCGCATGTTACAGAACTTTTTCAAATAAGCGCTGTAAAATGTGCATAACAAGCGCGCAATATATCTACATGTTTTATAGCGCTTTTTAGTTTTAAAAAGCGTTGTTGTATCTTTTACAACGCTCGATTCCACAACGTTTTTTTTTTTTTTTGAAAAAGCGTTGTAAATAGGTTAAAAAAAACGTTGTAAAATCCTATTTTTCGCGTAGTGTTCAAAACATTTGCTATACATATATATACTTACCATTTTAGACATACGATTTCAAAGCATTTGATATACATATAATTTCAGTGTTGGAAATTGATGCACTAACTAACAAACAGAACAACATAATACCGAACAATGACCATAATTGTTTGAGTAACGCTACCAAATTTAAACAATGATTTAATCATCACCTTCATAAGGCAACTAGATTCTATTAGTTTAATTCATAATAATAAAACATAATACAAAAACATACACAAAATAAAAATCTCCCAATCCAAGCCGAACAACACAAAATGAAACAAATTTAGGAAATAAAAATAAAAAACAAATAATCATTTCATAAATCTATTTAGTTATTTTAAGGAAAATAAAAGTAAAGAGCTTGTGATTAATTTCCTAAGCACGAGAAAAAAAAATGAAGACGAGGTACTTGTTGAAGTAGGGAAGTTGAAGTATTGTTGAATTTGGTTCCAAATCTGAGACTTATCACTGGAAGAAGAATGAAAAATATGCTTCTCGAATTTGGTTCTAAATATGAGACTTCATCTTTTGTTATACTGAAAAAGAACACCAACATAGGGTTAAAACAATGGCGAAGGAAATCAGATGAATGAAAATAGAAAAGACCAACACTTTTGCAATACTTCTCGACAGTGAAGGAAACGACATCGACATCGATAAATGGAAGGGGAAGAGAAAGAGAAAGAGAAAGAAACTCGTCGCCTGCATAGAATAAATTTGTGATAATAACAAATTTCCCACCGGTGTTTTTATTACACCGGATATATAACAGCATATCTAAAATAGTTGATGTAACAAAATTTAATTGCACTAGTAAAAGATACTTAAATACATATATCAAAAGAATAAAAAAAATACAAATATTAGTATTGCAGGTTGATTTACTCAAAAAAGTATAGCAAATTGTTACCACCAAAGTACAAATTTTTATTTTTATGAATTTTTATTATATTACCTTATTTATATTTGCATGTTACCATCTACAAAAAATACTATAATGATAAAATGAATAACTTTCCTCGGAGATCAATATAAAATTATTTTATATAATTATATATATTTATGAAATTTACTAAATTATTAAATAATTAGCGATTGTTGGAAATGATGGAAATTGAATAGAATTAATGATGGCAATTAATGAAGAACTAGTGTTGTGAATTGAAAAAAATGAGAAGTCCCACATAGGAGGGAATACACTCATTAGTAGCATTTATAAGGTAGAGGTAATGGACTTGGGTTGGGCCTCAAGGGGAACCCCAATTTTGTGAAGGAGGGAGAACGCAAGCAAATGGACAACCACACACGCGCGAGCGCGCGCCGCCGCCGTCTGTCCGTCCGGTTCGGTTTGGCTTGGCTTGGCTATGTGGTGTATTAATTTTTTTAACATATGAAAATTAATTATTTATTTTAATTAATTAAATGCTTGCGTTCTGTCACAATTTGATGTGTTAATTACGTAACTGCCCTCCTCCGAGTGAACATCATTGATCTGATCTAGTCAAAACCCTAATCAGACTATTCTTCTATTATTTGTCCAGTCAAAACCCTAATTTGACTGTGCTTCTATTTTACCCGGTCAAAACCGTAATGCCTAGTCTTCCCTCTGATGGATCCCCCATCTTTCTCAGATCCAATTGTAGAACTCCTCTATAAATAGAGGGTTCACCTCAGTTGGAAAAGCACACCAAAAGCTCTCTGTATCTGAGGCTTTTCTCACTTCTCCCCCCTTCTTACCTTTTTCATATATTTTTCACGAGTGGACTTCGTGCCATATTACGAGTGGCAGTCATTCGACTGCCATACAAAAGGTGTAGTTCTAGAACGGTTTTCTATAGTGCAGTAGAACTCCGATATATAGTATATGGGTTGTATTATCCTGGGGATTTCGTGGTTGATAGTCTGCCTTGCACAATTTCGGCAGTGCCTCGAAACGTCTTAAAGAGAGCGACCTAGTTCGCGACTCAACCCATTAATTTTAATCGGTGGCATTGTTATTTTTCAAAAGTTTTTTAAAACTTCAAAAACAACAATTTTAAGACGTTTTCGAATTGCCATGTCTACCGACGAAATTACTGGGACAGGTTCTTCTATTTCTGACTTCAACAAACCGTTTCGGTTTGAGGGAAGTCACTTCAAACGATGGCAACAAAAGATGTTATTTTTTCTAACCACAAAAAAGGTTGCCAACATTCTGAAGGATGATATCCCTGTTGTTCCAGAAAAAGCTGAACAAACAGAAAAGGATAAGATAGCTGTTGAATTAACCCAATGGGAACATAATGATTACTTATGTAAGAATTATATTCTTAATGGACTTGTTGATGATCTGTATGATTACTACAGTTCCGACAGCAATACTGCTCGACAGGTTTGGGATGCTCTAAAGAAGAAATATGATACTGAGGAAGCTGGAGCTAAAAAGTATATTGTTAGCCGCTACCTCAAATATCAGATGATAGATGACAGATCAGTGGAAGCTCAGTCTCTTGAAATACATAAAATAGCACACGAGATGATCTCTAAAGGTATGTCCCTAAATGAATAGTTTCAGATTGTTGTTGTTATTGACAAACTGCCCCCTGCTTGGAAAGATTTTAAAAATTCTCTCAGGCACAAAACCAAAGAATTTTCTCTAGAAAGCTTAATAACTCGCCTTAGAATTGAGGAGGAATCTCGTAAGCAAGACCAGAAAGATGAAGTTCTTGTTGTGGCAAATAACAAGAAAAAGAGATTCATCAGAGCAGTTTTGAAGCCAAACGGCAAACAACTAAAGAATCAGAATCGCTCCTCTAAGAAAAGCAACAAGAATGGGAACCCTCCAAAGGTCCCTAATGCCAGACAGCACCCACCTCCTAGAAACGGCCCTCTCCCGTTTACCTGTTTAAATTGTGGGAAAGAGGGTCATATGGCACGCAAGTGAAGGAACAAGCCAGACCTTGCAAATCAGGCTAACTTGACAGAAGAGCAATTTATTGCTATGATAACTGAGATCAACCTTGTAGGTGGATCAGATGGGTGGTGGATAGACACTAGCGCCTTTCGCCATGTCTGTTATGATTGTGTTATGTTTAAAACATACACTGATGCTGAAGATAAGAAAGTGTTGTTGGGAGATTCCCACACCACTAATGTTGCTAGTATAGGAGATGTGGAACTAACATTCACATCTGGAAAAACCTTAATTCTGAAGGATGTCATGCACACTCCAGAAATAAGGAAGAATCTGGTTTTTGGGTTTCTTCTCAATAAGGCAGGGTTCACTCAATCTATAGGGGCAGATTTGTAAATCATTTCTAAAAATGGTATTTTTGTAGGGAAAGGGTACGCCACTGATGGCATGTTTAAATTGAATGTTGAAATGAATAAAATGTCTCCTTCTGCTTACGTGTTGTGTGATTTTAATATTTGGCATGATAGACGATGTCATATGAACAAAAATGTGATTTCAAACTTAAGTAATTTAGGCTTAATTCCTAAGTTATCCCCAAAGGATTTCGAAAAAATGTGATTTTTGTAGTCAAGCTAAGATAACAAAGAAATCACATAAATCAGTAGTTAGAGAATCTGAACCCCTAGAATTAATACACTCTGATATATGTGAACTTGATGGAACATTGACTAGAAATGGAAAACGTTATTTCATAACTTTTATTGACGATTGCTCTAACTTTACTTTTGTATATCTGATGAAAAATAAAATTGAAGCGCTTGACATGTTTAAGATCTTTGTAACTGAAATTGAAAATCAATTTAATAAAAAGATTAAGAAGTTTCGTAGTGATAGAGGAACAGAGTATGATTCTAGTTTGTTTAATGAGTTTTACAAAACCCAAGGAATTATACATGAAACTATCACACCGTATTCACCTGAAATGAATGGTAAAGCTGAAAGAAAGAATAGAACTCTTACTGAATTAGTTGTTGCTATTATGCTTAACTCTGGTGTTGCATCTCACTGGTGGGGGGAAATTATTTTGAATGTTTGCTATGTTTTGAATAGAGTTCCAAAATCTAAAAGCAAAACATCTCCTTATGAGATAATGAAGAAAAGACAGCCCAACTTGTCTTATCTTCGAACATGGGGTTGTCTGACCTATGTCAGAATCCTCGATCCCAAGCGAATTAAACTCACAAGTAGAGCATATGAATATGTTTTCATAGGATATGTTGTAAACAGTAAAGCGTATAGGTTTTATGACCTAAATGCGAAAGTGATCATAGAGTCAAATGATGTTGACTTCTACGAAAATAAATTCCCTTTCAAATCGAGAAATAGTGGGGGCAGCGAACCTAGTCAAGTCCCTGTGATAAGAAACACTAAAAGCAACAAACAAGACGAAACAGAAACTCGAAGGAGTAAGAGAGTAAGAGTTGCTAAAGATTATGAACCAGAGTATATGACCTATAATTTAGAAGAGGATCCTACAAATCTTAAAGAAGCTATGTCTTCTTTGGATGCAGATATATGGCAAGAAGCAATAAACGATGAAATGGATTCTCTATAGTCTAACAAGACCTGGCATTTAGTAGACTTGCCTCCTGGTTGCAAACCTATAGGTTGTAAATGGATTTTGAAAAAGAAACTAAAACCCGATGGATCTATTGAAATATACAAGGCACGCCTTGTAGCCAAAGGTTTTAGACAAAGAGAAAATATAGATTTCTTCGACACCTTTTCACCTATCACTAGGCTAACATCCATTAGGGTGCTAATATCACTTGCGGCTATTCATAACCTAGTGATACACCAGATAGATGTTAAAACAACATTTTTAAACGGTGACTTAGAAGAAGAAATTTATATGGAACAACCTGAAGGTTTTGTAATTCATGGACAAGAAACACAAGGTCTGTAAGTTAGATAAATCTCTATATGGTCTTAAACAAGCTCCTAAGCGATGGCATGAAAAATTTGATAACTTAATCATGTTGAATGAGTTTAAAGTGAATGAAAGTGACAAATGCATTTATTACAAATATGAAAATAACATTTGCACTACCATATGTCTCTATGTAGATGACTTACTCATATTTGGATCAAACATGCATGTTGTAAATAAAGTGAAATCATTGTTGAGTAACAACTTTGATATGAAAGACCTCGGAGAAGCAAGTGTAATCCTTGGAATTAAGATTACTAGGTCAGAAAACGGAATTTCTTTGGATCAATCTCACTACATTGAAAAGATCCTAAAGAGATATAATTACTTTGACTGTAAACCTGCTTGCACACCATATGATCCAAGTGTGAAACTTTTCAAGAACTCTGGTGAAGGTGTTAGACAAACTGAATATGCAAGCATCATTGGCAGCTTCAGGTATGCCACTGATTGCACTAGACCCGACATAGCCTATGTCGTGGGATTGTTGTGCAGGTTTACTAGTAGACCTAGTATGGAGCATTAGCACGCTATTGAAAGAGTCATGAGATATCTTAAAAGGACCATGAGTCTCGGATTACACTATCAAAGATTTCCTACTGTCCTTGAAGGATACAACGATGTTGATTGGAACACCCTATCAGATGAATCCAAAGCAACCAGTGGCTAAGTTTTCAACATAGTCGGTGGTGCTGTGTCATGGAAATCAAAGAAACAAACTATATTGGCTCAGTACACTATGGAATCTGAAATGATAGCACTAGCTACTGCTAGTGAAGAAGCAAGCTGGTTGAGATGCTTGCTAGCAGAGATCCCCTTGTGGGAAAAACCATTGCCAGCTGTGTTGATCCACTACGATAGTACCGTGGCTATTGCAAAAATTGAGTATCGTTATTACAACGGTAAAAGAAGACAAATTCGTCGTAAGCACAACACAATTAGAGAATTACTTTCTAAAGGAGTTGTTATAGTGGATCATGTACGCACTGATGAAAATTTCGCAGATCCTTTGACGAAAGGATTAGCTAGAGAGAAAGTCCTAAATACATCCAAAAGGATGGGACTATTGCTTATGGATTGATGAGTCCCCTATGATGGTAACCCAACCTAAAAGACTGGAGATCCCAAGAATTAGTTTCAATGGGTAATAACAAGTCATAGTGATATGAGATGAACATGCTACATAATATATGAAGGAAGCATGAGTCCTTAAGCGATGAAAGGATGAGATAATAGAAACTCTTAATGAGATCTATACTCTATGAGGAGTGGAATACCTAGCTACATGAGTACTCTTGATAGACTCACCTATGTGAATGTGGAAGTGGGGGCCGCTTCCTATGGAATTTTAAGGCAGAATTCCTAAAACGTTCACTACACTAGGATACATGTGCATGGCCCTAAATGCACGGGCTTTTGAGAATACACCCTATGAAAAGGTTATGTGTGGGTTTGATGTCAGGGATAGAGTTCAAGACTACGAGTCACTCTTGTTGAATCTGAATCTTACTTGCTACACAAAGGTTCAAGTCAAGAGACACCTTTGTTTATGCATAATCTTATAGAAGCGTTTGACGTTATTCAATAACTTATTTTTTTAAATTCAAGTGGGGGATTGTTGGAAATGATGGAAATTGAATGGAATTAATGATGGCAATTAATGAAGAACTAGTGGTGTGAATTGAAAAAAATGAGAAGTCCCACATAGGAGGGAATACACTCATTAGTAGCATTTATAAGGTGGAGGTAATGGACTTGGGTTGGGACCCCAAGGGGCACCCCAATTTTGTGAAGGAGGGAGAACACAAGCAAATGGACCACCACACACGCGCGCGCACGCTATTGCCGGCGTCCGTCCGGTTCGGATTGGTTCGGTTTGGCTTGGCTATGTGGTGTATTAATTTTTTTAACATATGAAAATTAATTATTTATTTTAATTAATTAAATGCTTGTTTTCTGTCACAATTTGATGCGTTAATTACGTAACTGCCCTCCACCGTGTCAACATCATTGAACTAATCTAGTCAAAACCCTAATCAGACTATTCTTCTGTTATTTGCCTAGTCAAAACCCTAATTTGATTGTGCTTCTGCTTTGCATGGTCAAAACCCTAATGCCTAGTCTTTCCTACGTGTCAGCTGTTGCCTGGTCAAGAAGTTATGGTCAAACACGTTTTCCTATTTTTGAGCATACACTTGTGGTCAAATAATGGTTCTCGTGCCTGATGGATCCCCCATCTTTCTCAGATCCAGTTGTAGAACTCCTCTATAAATAGAGGGTTCACCTCAGTTGGAAAAGCACACCAAAAGCTCTCTGTATCTTAGGCTTTTCTCACTTCTCCTCCTTCTTACCTTTTTCTTATATTTCTCACGAGTGGCCTTCGTGCCATATTACGAGTGGCAGTCATTCGACTGCTATACAGAGGGTGTAATTCTAGAACGGTTTTCTACAGTGCAGTAGAACTCCGATACAGAGTATTTGAGTTGTTTTATCCTGGGGACTTCGTGGTTGATAGTCTGCCTTGCACAATTTCGGAAGTACCTCGAAACGTCTTAAAGAGAGCGACCTAGTCCGCGACTCAACCCAATAATTCAAATAAGTGGCATTGTTATTTTTCAAAAGTTTTTTAAAACTTCAGAAACAACAGCGATAATATAAGTAATTAAATTGGAAAAATACAAAGATTGCACTCTCTCCCCCATTTCCCGTTTCTTCACATCACAGCATATAAATGTTTTTTTGTGTGGGCAATTTTGTGTGGAAACTTGTCACGACTTCTACGCAAACAAACAAACCGTTGAAGGATAACAAATTCAGATCATGGACCCTAGACTAGATGTGAAGCATATTTTTAATTGGACAAGGAAAGTAGGAGAAGAAAATCGTCAGATTCATCACCTAATATATACTATAGAATAATATATCATGGTAAATATGACAAATGTCATCAAATGAAATTGTTCAAGTTAATATTATTTTTTATTAATAGAAACCAGCTATTATTATTTGTTTGTTTGTTTTTTGTAATTTGTGTATTTATTAAATTGTGAGTGATTAGTTACTTTTATTATTATTGCAACTTTTTTTTGAAAAATACACACTTTTTTAAGAAAGTCAAATAAAATTTAGTTAAATTAAAATGACAGACACTAGAGATGCCACTAAAACAAGATACAAGCATAAAGTATGAATGTAAAAAGTTTGAAAATATATATTATAAATTTTTGTTTTATTTTTATGAAACTTTTTTTAAAAATTTTACAAATATTATTATTATTATTATTATTATTATTATTATTATTATTATT